>JAVBJF010001029.1:0-23873 GCA_033439095.1 Pseudococcus viburni | reverse complement strand
TCAAAACTGAAATCCGACACCGGATTCGGATTCAGCGGCCTCGAATTAGTCGAAAACGACCCTTATCTCGACTTTTTTGAAAATCATCGAAAATCAAAAAAAACCATGAAAACTAACCCCTTCTCATTTTTTTGGGCCAAAAATTTTTTTTGTTCTCCCAAATGACGTGCGAGGTGTCTAGGAGGGGGTATTCGGACACGGCGAATTCAACGGTGCCATCAGTTTTTCCCGATCGGTCGCCGTTTTCGAGATAACGGCCATTTTCGAGGCCAATTTTGACCAAAATAAAAAGTGTTCCAAAAACTCCGCGAAAAGTGTGTTTTTCGACTAATTCGGAGTCGCTGATCACGAATCCGGCGTCGGTTTTTCGATCCGGCCATTTGCCGAGCTAATTTTTGCAATTTTCTCACCAGTTTTCCCAATTTTCTGGCGCTGAAACGCGACGACAAAACTGAAATCCGACACCGGATTCGGATTCAGCGGCCTCGAATTAGCCTATGGCCGAATTCCAAGCGCGATCCGGCAATAAAAATTTTTTTCTTCTCAAAATGCTAACTTTTTTGGCAAAAATACGAATCTCGCAAGTTTACTGCCGGATCGCTCTTGGAACTCGGTTATAGGCTAATTTGAGCTCGCTGAACACGAATCCGGCGTCGGTTTTTCGAACCGGCATGGTTTTTCGATCCGGCCATTTGCAGAGCTAATTTTCGCAATTTTCTCACCAGTTTTTCCAATTTTCTGGCGCTGAAAACGCGACGTCAAAACTGAAATCCGACACCGGATTCGGATTCAGTGGCTTCGAATTAGCCTATGGCCGAATTCCAAGCGCGATCCGGCAATAAAAATTGTTTTCTTCTCAAAATGCTAACTTTTTGGCAAAAATACGAATCTCGCAAGTTTACTGCCGGATCGCTCTTGGAACTCGGTTATAGGCTAATTTGAGCTCGCTGAACACGAATCCGGCGTCGGTTTTTCGATCCTGCATGGTTTTTTCGATCCGGCCATTTGCCGAGCTAATTTTCGCAATTTTTCTCACCAGTTTTTTCCAATTTTCTGGCGCTGAAACGCGACGTCAAAACTGAAATCCGACACCGGATTCGGATTCAGCGGGCCTCGAATTAGTCGAAAACGACACTTATCTCGACTTTTTTGAAAATCATCGAAAATCGAAAAAAAAAACATGAACTAACCCCTTCTCATTTTTTTGGGCCAAAAATTTTTTTGCTCCCAAATGACGTGCGAGGTGTCTAGGAGGGGGTATTCGGACACGGCGAATTCAACGGTGCCATCAGTTTTTTCCCGATCGGTCGCCGTTTGCGAGATAACGGCCATTTTCGAGGCCAATTTTGACCAAAATAAAAAAGTGTTCCAAAAAACTCGCGAAAAGTGTGTTTTTCGACTAATTCGGAGTCGCTGATCACGAATCCGGCGTCGGTTTTTCGATCCGGCATGGTTTTTCGATCCGGCCATTTGCCGAGCTAATTTTCGCAATTTTCTCACCAGTTTTCCCAATTTTCTGGCGCTGAAACGCGACGTCAAAACTGAAATCCGACACCGGATTCGGATTCAGCGGCCTCGAATTAGCCTATAACCGAGTTCCAAGAGCGATCCGGCTGTAAACTTGCGAGATTCGTATTTTTGCGAAAAAAGTTAGCATTTTGAGACGAGAAAAATTTTTATTGCCGGATCGCGCTTGGAATTCGGTCATAGGCTAATTCGAGGTCGCTGATCACGAATCCGGCGTCGGTTTTTCGATCCGGCCATTTGCAGAGCTAATTTTCGCAATTTTCTCACCAGTTTTTTCAATTTTCTGGCGCTGAAACGCGACGTCAAAACTGAAATCCGACACCGGATTCGGATTCAGCGGCCTCGAATTAGCCTATGGCCGAATTCCAAGCGCGATCCGGCAATAAAAATTTTTTTCTTCTCAAAATGCTAACTTTTTTGGCAAAAATACGAATCTCGCAAGTTTACTGCCGGATCGCTCTTGGAACCCGGTTATAGGCTAATTTGAGGTCGCTGATCACGAATCCGGCGTCGGTTTTTCGATCCGGCATGGTTTTCGATCCGGCCATTTGCAGAGCTAATTTTCGCAATTTTCTCACCAGTTTTTCCAATTTTCTGGCGCTGAAACGCGACGTCAAAACTGAAATCCGACACCGGATTCGGATTCAGCGGCCTCGAATTAGCCTATAACCGAGTTCCAAGAGCGATCCGGCTGTAAACTTGCGAGATTCGTATTTTTGCGAAAAAAGTTAGCATTTTGAGACGAGAAAAATTTTTATTGCCGGATCGCGCTTGGAATTCGGTCATAGGCTAATTCGAGGTCGCTGATCACGAATCCGGCGTCGGTTTTCGATCCGGCCATTTGCAGAGCTAATTTTCGCAATTTTCTCACCAGTTTTTCAATTTTCTGGCGCTGAAACGCGACGTCAAAACTGAAATCCGACACCGGATTCGGATTCAGCGGCCTCGAATTAGCCTATGGCCGAATTCCAAGCGCGATCCGGCAATAAAAATTTTTTTTCTTCTCAAAATGCTAACTTTTTTGGCAAAAATACGAATCTCGCAAGTTTACTGCCGGATCGCTCTTGGAACTCGGTTATAGGCTAATTTGAGCTCGCTGAACACGAATCCGGCGTCGGTTTTTCGATCCGGCATGGTTTTTCGATCCGGCCATTTGCCGAGCTAATTTTCGCAATTTTCTCACCAGTTTTCCCAATTTTCTGGCGCTGAAACGCGACGTCAAAACTGAAATCCGACACCGGATTCGGATTCAGCGGCCTCGAATTAGCCTATAACCGAGTTCCAAGAGCGATCCGGCTGTAAACTTGCGAGATTCGTATTTTTGCGAAAAAAGTTAGCATTTTGAGAAGAGAAAAATTTTTATTGCCGGATCGCGCTTGGAATTCGGTCATAGGCTAATTCGAGTCGCTGATCACGAATCCGGCGTCGGTTTTTCGATCCGGCCATTTGCCGAGCTAATTTTCGCAATTTTCTCACCAGTTTTCCCAATTTTCTGGCGCTGAAACGCGACGTCAAAACTGAAATCCGACACCGGATTCGGATTCAGCGGCCTCGAATTAGCCTATAACCGAGTTCCAAGAGCGATCCGGCTGTAAACTTGCGAGATTCGTATTTTTGCGAAAAAGTTAGCATTTTGAGACGAGAAAAATTTTTATTGCCGGATCGCGCTTGGAATTCGGTCATAGGCTAATTCGAGGTCGCTGATCACGAATCCGGCGTCGGTTTTTCGATCCGGCCATTTGCAGAGCTAATTTTCGCAATTTTCTCACCAGTTTTTTCAATTTTCTGGCGCTGAAACGCGACGTCAAAACTGAAATCCGACACCGGATTCGGATTCAGCGGCCTCGAATTAGCCTATGGCCGAATTCCAAGCGCGATCCGGCAATAAAAATTTTTTTCTTCTCAAAATGCTAACTTTTTTGGCAAAAATACGAATCTCGTAAGTTTACTGCCGGATCGCTCTTGGAACCCGGTTATAGGCTAATTTGAGCTCGCTGAACACGAATCCGGCGTCGGTTTTTCGATCCGGCATGGTTTTTCGATCCGGCCATTTGCCGAGCTAATTTTCGCAATTTTCTCACCAGTTTTCCCAATTTTCTGGCGCTGAAACGCGACGTCAAAACTGAAATCCGACACCGGATTCGGATTCAGCGGCCTCGAATTAGCCTATAACCGAGTTCCAAGAGCGATCCGGCTGTAAACTTGCGAGATTCGTATTTTTGCGAAAAAAGTTAGCATTTTGAGAAGAGAAAAATTTTTATTGCCGGATCGCGCTTGGAATTCGGTCATAGGCTAATTCGAGGTCGCTGATCACGAATCCGGCGTCGGTTTTTCGATCCGGCCATTTGCAGAGCTAATTTTCGCAATTTTCTCACCAGTTTTTTCAATTTTCTGGCGCTGAAACGCGACGTCAAAACTGAAATCCGACACCGGATTAGGATTCAGCGGCCTCGAATTAGTTTATGGCCGAATTCCAAGCGCGATCCGGCAATAAAAATTTTTTTCTTCTCAAAATGCTAACTTTTTTGGCAAAAATACGAATCTCGTAAGTTTACTGCCGGATCGCTCTTGGAACTCGGTTATAGGCTAATTTGAGCTCGCTGAACACGAATCCGGCGTCGGTTTTTCGATCCGGCATGGTTTTTCGATCCGGCCATTTGCAGAGCTAATTTTCGCAATTTTCTCACCAGTTTTTCCAATTTTCTGGCGCTGAAACGCGACGTCAAAACTGAAATCCGACACCGGATTCGGATTCAGCGGCCTCGAATTAGCCTATACCCGACTTCCAAGAGCGATCCGGCTGTAAACTTGCGAGATTCGTATTTTTGCGAAAAAAGTTAGCATTTTGAGAAGAGAAAAATTTTTATTGCCGGATCGCGCTTGGAATTCGGCATAGGCTAATTCGAGGTCGCTGATCACGAATCCGGCGTCGGTTTTTCGATCCGGCCATTTGCGAGCTAATTTTCGCAATTTTCTCACCAGTTTTCCCAATTTTCTGGCGCTGAAACGCGACGTCAAAACTGAAATCCGACACCGGATTCGGATTCAGCGGCCTCGAATTAGCCTATGGCCGAATTCCAAGCGCGATCCGGCAATAAAAATTTTTTTCTTCTCAAAATGCTAACTTTTTTGGCAAAAATACGAATCTCGCAAGTTTACTGCCGGATCGCTCTTGGAACTCGGTTATAGGCTAATTTGAGGTCGCTGATCACGAATCCGGCGTCGGTTTTTCGATCCGGCATGGTTTTTCGATCCGGCCATTTGCCGAGCTAATTTTCGCAATTTTCTCACCAGTTTTCCCAATTTTCTGGCGCTGAAACGCGACGTCAAAACTGAAATCCGACACCGGATTCGGATTCAGCGGCCTCGAATTAGCCTATAACCGAGTTCCAAGAGCGATCCGGCTGTAAACTTGCGAGATTCGTATTTTTGCGAAAAAAGTTAGCATTTTGAGAAGAGAAAAAATTTTTATTGCCGGATCGCGCTTGGAATTCGGCCATAGGCTAATTCGAGGTCGCTGATCACGAATCCGGCGTCGGTTTTTCGATCCGGCCATTTGCAGAGCTAATTTTCGCAATTTTCTCACCAGTTTTCCCAATTTTCTGGCGCTGAAACGCGACGTGAAAACTGAAATCCGACACCGGATTCGGATTCAGCGGCCTCGAATTAGCCTATGGCCGAATTCCAAGCGCGATCCGGCAATAAAAATTTTTTTCTTCTCAAAATGCTAACTTTTTTGGCAAAAATACGAATCTCGCAAGTTTACTGCCGGATCGCTCTTGGAACTCGGTTATAGGCTAATTTGAGGTCGCTGATCACGAATCCGGCGTCGGTTTTTCGATCCGGCATGGTTTTTCGATCCGGCCATTTGCAGAGCTAATTTTCGCAATTTTCTCACCAGTTTTTTCCAATTTTCTGGCGCTGAAACGCGACGTCAAAACTGAAATCCGACACCGGATTCGGATTCAGCGGCCTCGAATTAGCCTATAACCGAGTTCCAAGAGCGATCCGGCTGTAAACTTGCGAGATTCGTATTTTTGCGAAAAAAGTTAGCATTTTGAGAAGAGAAAAATTTTTATTGCCGGATCGCGCTTGGAATTCGGCCATAGGCTAATTCGAGGTCGCTGATCACGAATCCGGCGTCGGTTTTTCGATCCGGCCATTTGCAGAGCTAATTTTCGCAATTTTCTCACCAGTTTTCCCAATTTTCTGGCGCTGAAACGCGACGTGAAAACTGAAATCCGACACCGGATTCGGATTCAGCGGCCTCGAATTAGCCTATGGCCGAATTCCAAGCGCGATCCGGCAATAAAAATTTTTTTCTTCTCAAAATGCTACTTTTTTTGGCAAAAATACGAATCTCGCAAGTTTACTGCCGGATCGCTCTTGGAACTCGGTTATAGGCTAATTTGAGGTCGCTGATCACGAATCCGGCGTCGGTTTTTCGATCCGGCATGGTTTTTCGATCCGGCCATTTGCAGAGCTAATTTTCGCAATTTTCTCACCAGTTTTTCCAATTTTCTGGCGCTGAAACGCGACGTCAAAACTGAAATCCGACACCGGATTCGGATTCAGCGGCCTCGAATTAGCCTATAACCGAGTTCCAAGAGCGATCCGGCTGTAAACTTGCGAGATTCGTATTTTTGCGAAAAAAGTTAGCATTTTGAGAAGAGAAAAATTTTTATTGCTGGATCGCGCTTGGAATTCGGCCATAGGCTAATTCGAGGTCGCTGATCACGAATCCGGCGTCGGTTTTTCGATCCGGCCATTTGCAGAGCTAATTTTCGCAATTTTCTCACCAGTTTTTTCAATTTTCTGGCGCTGAAACGCGACGTCAAAACTGAAATCCGACACCGGATTCGGATTCAGCGGCCTCGAATTAGCCTATGGCCGAATTCCAAGCGCGATCCGGCAATAAAAATTTTTTTCTTCTCAAAATGCTAACTTTTTTGGCAAAAATACGAATCTCGCAAGTTTACTGCCGGATCGCTCTTGGAACTCGGTTATAGGCTAATTTGAGGTCGCTGATCACGAATCCGGCGTCGGTTTTTCGATCCGGCATGGTTTTTCGATCCGGCCATTTGCGAGCTAATTTTCGCAATTTTCTCACCAGTTTTTCCCAATTTTCTGGCGCTGAAACGCGACGTCAAAACTGAAATCCGACACCGGATTCGGATTCAGCGGCCTCGAATTAGCCTATAACCGAGTTCCAAGAGCGATCCGGCTGTAAACTTGCGAGATTCGTATTTTTGCGAAAAAAAGTTAGCATTTTGAGAAGAGAAAAATTTTTATTGCCGGATCGCGCTTGGAATTCGGCATAGGCTAATTCGAGTCGCTGATCACGAATCCGGCGTCGGTTTTTCGATCCGGCCATTTGCCGAGCTAATTTTCGCAATTTTCTCACCAGTTTTCCCAATTTTCTGGCGCTGAAACGCGACGTCAAAACTGAAATCCGACACCGGATTCGGATTCAGCGGCCTCGAATTAGCCTATGGCCGAATTCCAAGCGCGATCCGGCTGTAAACTTGCGAGATTCGTATTTTTGCGAAAAAAGTTAGCATTTTGAGAAGAGAAAAATTTTTATTGCCGGATCGCGCTTGGAATTCGGTCATAGGCTAATTCGAGGTCGCTGATCACGAATCCGGCGTCGGTTTTTCGATCCGGCCATTTGCAGAGCTAATTTTCGCAATTTTCTCACCAGTTTTTCCAATTTTCTGGCGCTGAAAAGCGACGTCAAAACTGAAATCCGACACCGGATTCGGATTCAGCGGCCTCGAATTAGCCTATGGCCGAATTCCAAGCGCGATCCGGCAATAAAAATTTTTTTCTTCTCAAAAAGTAACTTTTTGGCAAAAAACGAATCTCGCAAGTTTACTGCCGGATCGCTCTTGGAACTCGGTTATAGGCTAATTTGAGCTCGCTGAACACGAATCCGGCGTCGGTTTTTCGATCCGGCCATTTGCAGAGCTAATTTTGTCAATTTTCTCACCAGTTTTTCCAATTTTCTGGCGCTGAAACGCGACGTCAAAACTGAAATCAGACACCGGATTCGGATTCAGCGGTCTCGAATTAGCCTATGGCCAAATTCCAAGCGCGATCCGGCAATAAAAATTTTTTTCTTCTCAAAATGCTAACTTTTTTGGCAAAAATACGAATCTCGCAAGTTTACTGCCGGATCGCTCTTGGAACTCGGTTATAGGCTAATTTGAGGTCGCTGATCACGAATCCGGCGTCGGTTTTTCGATCCGGCATGGTTTTTCGATCCGGCCATTTGCAGAGCTAATTTTCGCAATTTTCTCACCAGTTTTTCCAATTTTCTGGCGCTGAAACGCGACGTCAAAACTGAAATCCGACACCGGATTCGGATTCAGCGGCCTCGAATTAGCCTATAACCGAGTTCCAAGAGCGATCCGGCTGTAAACTTGCGAGATTCGTATTTTTGCGAAAAAAGTTAGCATTTTGAGAAGAGAAAAATTTTTATTGCCGGATCGCGCTTGGAATTCGGCCATAGGCTAATTCGAGGTCGCTGATCACGAATCCGGCGTCGGTTTTTCGATCCGGCCATTTGCAGAGCTAATTTTCGCAATTTTCTCACCAGTTTTCCCAATTTTCTGGCGCTGAAACGCGACGTCAAAACTGAAATCCGACACCGGATTCGGATTCAGCGGCCTCGAATTAGCCTATGGCCGAATTCCAAGCGCGATCCGGCAATAAAAATTTTTTTCTTCTCAAAATGCTAACTTTTTTGGCAAAAATACGAATCTCGCAAGTTTACTGCCGGATCGCTCTTGGAACTCGGTTATAGGCTAATTTGAGCTCGCTGAACACGAATCCGGCGTCGGTTTTTCGATCCGGCATTGTTTTACGATCCGGCCATTTGCAGAGCTAATTTTCGCAATTTTCTCACCAGTTTTTCCAATTTTCTGGCGCTAAAACGCGACGTCAAAACTGAAATCCGACACCGGATTCGGATTCAGCGGCCTCGAATTAGCCTATAACCGAGTTCCAAGAGCGATCCGGCTGTAAACTTGCGAGATTCGTATTTTTGCGAAAAAAGTTAGCATTTTGAGAAGAGAAAAATTTTTATTGCCGGATCGCGCTTGGAATTCGGTCATAGGCTAATTCGAGGTCGCTGATCACGAATCCGGCGTCGGTTTTTCGATCCGGCCATTTGCAGAGCTAATTTTCGCAATTTTCTCACCAGTTTTTCCAATTTTCTGGCGCTGAAAAGCGACGTCAAAACTGAAATCCGACACCGGATTAGGATTCAGCGGCCTCGAATTAGCCTATGGCCGAATTCCAAGCGCGATCCGGCAATAAAAATTTTTTTCTTCTCAAAATGCTAACTTTTTTGGCAAAAATACGATTCTCGCAAGTTTACTGCCGGATCGCTCTTGGAACTCGGTTATAGGCTAATTTGAGCTCGCTGATCACGAATCCGGCGTCGGTTTTTCGATCCGGCCATTTGCCGAGCTAATTTTCGCAATTTTCTCACCAGTTTTTCCCAATTTTCTGGCGCTGAAACGCGACGTCAAAACTGAAATCCGACACCGGATTCGGATTCAGCGGCCTCGAATTAGTCGAAAACGATACTTATCTCGACTTTTTTGAAAATCATCGAAATTCGAAAAAAACCATGAACTAACCCCTTCTCATTTTTTTGGGCCAAAAATTTTTTTGCTCCCAAAGGACGTGCGAGGTGTCTAGAATGGGGTATTCGGACACGGCGAATTCAACGGTGCCATCAGTTTTTCCCGATCGGTCGCCGTTTTCGAGATAACGGCCATTTTCGAGGCCAATTTTGACCAAAATAAAAAGTGTTCCAAAAACTCGCGAAAAGTGTGTTTTTCGACTAATTCGGAGTCGCTGATCACGAATCCGGCGTCGGTTTTTCGATCCGGCCATTTGCCGAGCTAATTTTTGCAATTTTCTCACCAGTTTTCCCAATTTTCTGGCGCTGAAACGCGACGACAAAACTGAAATCCGACACCGGATTCGGATTCAGCGGCCTCGAATTAGCCTATGGCCGAATTCCAAGCGCGATCCGGCAATAAAAATTTTTTTCTTCTCAAAATGCTAACTTTTTTGGCAAAAATACGAATCTCGCAAGTTTACTGCCGGATCGCTCTTGGAACTCGGTTATAGGCTAATTTGAGCTCGCTGAACACGAATCCGGCGTCGGTTTTTCGATCCGGCATGGTTTTTCGATCCGGCCATTTGCAGAGCTAATTTTCGCAATTTTCTCACCAGTTTTTCCAATTTTCTGGCGCTGAAACGCGACGTCAAAACTGAAATCCGACACCGGATTCGGATTCAGTGGCTTCGAATTAGCCTATGGCCGAATTCCAAGCGCGATCCGGCAATAAAAATTGTTTTCTTCTCAAAATGCTAACTTTTTTGGCAAAAATACGAATCTCGCAAGTTTACTGCCGGATCGCTCTTGGAACTCGGTTATAGGCTAATTTGAGCTCGCTGAACACGAATCCGGCGTCGGTTTTTCGATCCTGCATGGTTTTTCGATCCGGCCATTTGCCGAGCTAATTTTCGCAATTTTCTCACCAGTTTTTTCCAATTTTCTGGCGCTGAAACGCGACGTCAAAACTGAAATCCGACACCGGATTCGGATTCAGCGGGCCTCGAATTAGTCGAAAACGACACTTATCTCGACTTTTTTGAAAATCATCGAAAATCAAAAAAAACCATGAACTAACCCCTTCTCATTTTTTTGGGCCAAAAATTTTTTTGCTCCCAAATGACGTGCGAGGTGTCTAGGAGGGGGTATTCGGACACGGCGAATTCAACGGTGCCATCAGTTTTTCCCGATCGGTCGCCGTTTGCGAGATAACGGCCATTTTCGAGGCCAATTTTGACCAAAATAAAAAGTGTTCCAAAAACTCGCGAAAAGTGTGTTTTTCGACTAATTCGGAGTCGCTGATCACGAATCCGGCGTCGGTTTTTCGATCCGGCCATTTGCCGAGCTAATTTTCGCAATTTTCTCACCAGTTTTCCCAATTTTCTGGCGCTGAAACGCGACGACAAAACTGAAATCCGACACCGGATTCGGATTCAGCGGCCTCGAATTAGCCTATGGCCGAATTCCAAGCGCGATCCGGCAATAAAAATTTTTTTCTTCTCAAAATGCTAACTTTTTTGGCAAAAATACGAATCTCGCAAGTTTACTGCCGGATCGCTCTTGGAACTCGGTTATAGGCTAATTTGAGGTCGCTGATCACGAATCCGGCGTCGGTTTTTCGATCCGGCATGGTTTTTCGATCCGGCCATTTGCAGAGCTAATTTTCGCAATTTTCTCACCAGTTTTCCCAATTTTCTGGCGCTGAAACGCGACGTCAAAACTGAAATCCGACACCGGATTCGGATTCAGCGGCCTCGAATTAGCCTATAACCGAGTTCCAAGAGCGATCCGGCTGTAAACTTGCGAGATTCGTATTTTTGCGAAAAAAGTTAGCATTTTGAGAAGAAAAAATTTTATTGCCGGATCGCGCTTGGAATTCGGCCATAGGCTAATTCGAGGTCGCTGATCACGAATCCGGCGTCGGTTTTTCGATCCGGCCATTTGCAGAGCTAATTTTCGCAATTTTCTCACCAGTTTTCCCAATTTTCTGGCGCTGAAACGCGACGTGAAAACTGAAATCCGACACCGGATTCGGATTCAGCGGCCTCGAATTAGCCTATGGCCGAATTCCAAGCGCGATCCGGCAATAAAAATTTTTTTCTTCTCAAAATGCTAACTTTTTTGGCAAAAATACGAATCTCGCAAGTTTACTGCCGGATCGCTCTTGGAACTCGGTTATAGGCTAATTTGAGGTCGCTGATCACGAATCCGGCGTCGGTTTTTCGATCCGGCATGGTTTTTCGATCCGGCCATTTGCAGAGCTAATTTTCGCAATTTTCTCACCAGTTTTTCCAATTTTCTGGCGCTGAAACGCGACGTCAAAACTGAAATCCGACACCGGATTCGGATTCAGCGGCCTCGAATTAGCCTATAACCGAGTTCCAAGAGCGATCCGGCTGTAAACTTGCGAGATTCGTATTTTTGCGAAAAAAGTTAGCATTTTGAGAAGAGAAAAATTTTTATTGCTGGATCGCGCTTGGAATTCGGCCATAGGCTAATTCGAGGTCGCTGATCACGAATCCGGCGTCGGTTTTTCGATCCGGCCATTTGCAGAGCTAATTTTCGCAATTTTCTCACCAGTTTTTCCAATTTTCTGGCGCTGAAACGCGACGTCAAAACTGAAATCCGACACCGGATTCGGATTCAGCGGCCTCGAATTAGCCTATGGCCGAATTCCAAGCGCGATCCGGCAATAAAAATTTTTTTCTTCTCAAAATGCTAACTTTTTTGGCAAAAATACGAATCTCGCAAGTTTACTGCCGGATCGCTCTTGGAACTCGGTTATAGGCTAATTTGAGGTCGCTGAACACGAATCCGGCGTCGGTTTTTCGATCCGGCCTGGTTTTTCGATCCGGCCATTTGCAGAGCTAATTTTCGCAATTTTCTCACCAGTTTTTCCAATTTTCTGGCGCTGAAACGCGACGTCAAAACTGAAATCCGACACCGGATTCGGATTCAGCGGCCTCGAATTAGCCTATAACCGAGTTCCAAGAGCGATCCGGCTGTAAACTTGCGAGATTCGTATTTTTGCGAAAAAAGTTAGCATTTTGAGAAGAGAAAAATTTTTATTGCCGGATCGCGCTTGGAATTCGGCCATAGGCTAATTCGAGGTCGCTGATCACGAATCCGGCGTCGGTTTTTCGATCCGGCCATTTGCCGAGCTAATTTTCGCAATTTTCTCACCAGTTTTCCCAATTTTCTGGCGCTGAAACGCGACGTCAAAACTGAAATCCGACACCGGATTCGGATTCAGCGGCCTCGAATTAGCCTATGGCCGAATTCCAAGCGCGATCCGGCTGTAAACTTGCGAGATTCGTATTTTTGCGAAAAAAGTTAGCATTTTGAGAAGAGAAAAATTTTTATTGCCGGATCGCGCTTGGAATTCGGCCATAGGCTAATTCGAGGTCGCTGATCACGAATCCGGCGTCGGTTTTTTCGATCCGGCCATTTGCAGAGCTAATTTTCGCAATTTTCTCACCAGTTTTTCCAATTTTCTGGCGCTGAAAACGCGACGTGAAAACTGAAATCCGACACCGGATTCGGATTCAGCGGCCTCGAATTAGCCTATGGCCGAATTCCAAGCGCGATCCGGCAATAAAAATTTTTTTCTTCTCAAAATGCTAACTTTTTTGGCAAAAATACGAATCTCGCAAGTTTACTGCCGGATCGCTCTTGGAACTCGGTTATAGGCTAATTTGAGGTCGCTGATCACGAATCCGGCGTCGGTTTTTCGATCCGGCATGGTTTTTCGATCCGGCCATTTGCAGAGCTAATTTTCGCAATTTTCTCACCAGTTTTTCCCATTTTTCTGGCGCTGAAACGCGACGTCAAAACTGAAATCCGACACCGGATTCGGATTCAGCGGCCTCGAATTAGCCTATAACCGAGTTCCAAGAGCGATCCGGCTGTAAACTTGCGAGATTCGTATTTTTGCGAAAAAAGTTAGCATTTTGAGAAGAGAAAAATTTTTATTGCCGGATCGCGCTTGGAATTCGGCCATAGGCTAATTCGAGGTCGCTGATCACGAATCCGGCGTCGGTTTTTCGATCCGGCCATTTGCAGAGCTAATTTTCGCAATTTTCTCACCAGTTTTTTCAATTTTCTGGCGCTGAAACGCGACGTCAAAACTGAAATCCGACACCGGATTAGGATTCAGCGGCCTCGAATTAGTTTATGGCCGAATTCCAAGCGCGATCCGGCAATAAAAATTTTTTTCTTCTCAAAATGCTAACTTTTTTGGCAAAAATACGAATCTCGTAAGTTTACTGCCGGATCGCTCTTGGAACTCGGTTATAGGCTAATTTGAGCTCGCTGAACACGAATCCGGCGTCGGTTTTTCGATCCGGCATGGTTTTTCGATCCGGCCATTTGCCGAGCTAATTTTCGCAATTTTCTCACCAGTTTTCCCAATTTTCTGGCGCTGAAACGCGACGTCAAAACTGAAATCCGACACCGGATTCGGATTCAGCGGCCTCGAATTAGCCTATAACCGAGTTCCAAGAGCGATCCGGCTGTAAACTTGCGAGATTCGTATTTTTGCGAAAAAAGTTAGCATTTTGAGAAGAGAAAAATTTTTATTGCCGGATCGCGCTTGGAATTCGGTCATAGGCTAATTCGATGTCGCTGATCACGAATCCGGCGTCGGTTTTTCGATCCGGCCATTTGCCGAGCTAATTTTCGCAATTTTCTCACCAGTTTTCCCAATTTTCTGGCGCTGAAACGCGACGTCAAAACTGAAATCCGACACCGGATTAGGATTCAGCGGCCTCGAATTAGCCTATGGCCGAATTCCAAGCGCGATCCGGCTGTAAACTTGCGAGATTCGTATTTTTGCGAAAAAAGTTAGCATTTTGAGAAGAGAAAAATTTTTATTGCCGGATCGCGCTTGGAATTCGGTCATAGGCTAATTCGAGGTCGCTGATCACGAATCCGGCGTCGGTTTTTCGATCCGGCCATTTGCAGAGCTAATTTTCGCAATTTTCTCACCAGTTTTTCCAATTTTCTGGCGCTGAAAAGCGACGTCAAAACTGAAATCCGACACCGGATTCGGATTCAGCGGCCTCGAATTAGCCTATGGCCGAATTCCAAGCGCGATCCGGCAATAAAAATTTTTTTCTTCTCAAAATGCTAACTTTTTTGGCAAAAAAAGTACGAATCTCGCAAGTTTACTGCCGGATCGCTCTTGGAACTCGGTTATAGGCTAATTTGAGCTCGCTGAACACGAATCCGGCGTCGGTTTTTCGATCCGGCCATTTGCAGAGCTAATTTTCGCAATTTTCTCACCAGTTTTCCAATTTTCTGGCGCTGAAACGCGACGTCAAAACTGAAATCCGACACCGGATTCGGATTCAGCGGCCTCGAATTAGCCTATGGCCTAATTCCAAGCGCGATCCGGCAATAAAAATTTTTTTCTTCTCAAAATGCTAACTTTTTTGGCAAAAATACGAATCTCGCAAGTTTACTGCCGGATCGCTCTTGGAACTCGGTTATAGGCTAATTTGAGCTCGCTGAACACGAATCCGGCGTCGGTTTTTCGATCCTGCATGGTTTTTCGATCCGGCCATTTGCCGAGCTAATTTTCGCAATTTTCTCACCAGTTTTTCCAATTTTCTGGCGCTGAAACGCGACGTCAAAACTGAAATCCGACACCGGATTCGGATTCAGCGGCCTCGAATTAGCCTATAACCGAGTTCCAAGAGTGATCCAGCTGTAAACTTGCGAGATTCGTATTTTTGCGAAAAAAGTTAGCATTTTAAGAAGAGAAAAATTTTTATTGCCGGATCGCGCTTGGAATTCGGTCATAGGCTAATTCGAGGTCGCTGATCACGAATCCGGCGTCGGTTTTTCGATCCGGCCATTTGCCGAGCTAATTTTCGCAATTTTCTCACCAGTTTTCCCAATTTTCTGGCGCTGAAACGCGACGTCAAAACTAAATCCGACACCGGATTCGGATTCAGCGGCCTCGAATTAGTCGAAAACGACACTTATCTCGACTTTTTTGAAAATCATCGAAAATCGTAAAAAACCATGAACTAACCCCTTCTCATTTTTTTGGGCCAAAAATTTTTTTGCTCCCAAATGACGTGCGAGGTGTCTAGGAGGGGGTATTCGGACACGGCGAATTCAACGGTGCCATCAGTTTTTCCCGATCGGTCGCCGTTTTCGAGATAACGGCCATTTTCGAGGCCAATTTTGACCAAAATAAAAAGTGTTCCAAAAACTCGCGAAAAGTGTGTTTTTCGACTAATTCGGAGTCGCTGATTACGAATCGGACGTTTGTTTGACGCGATAGTCGCAGGTTTGCCCAAAAACCGCATTATCGAACTGAAAATTGGCCATAACTCTCGTACGAAGGTCCGGCGCCAAAAATGGACCCCAAATTCGGAATCAGCGACCTCGAATTAGTCGAAAACGACACTTATCTCGACTTTTTGAAAATCATCGAAAATCGAAAAAAAACCATGAACTAACCCCTTCTCATTTTTTTGGGCCAAAAATTTTTTGCTCCCAAATGACGTGCGAGGTGTCTAGGAAGGGGTATTCGGACACGGCGAATTCAACGGTGCCATCAGTTTTTTCCCGATCGGTCGCCGTTTTCGAGATAACGGCCATTTTCGAGGCCAATTTTGACCAAAATAAAAAGTGTTCCAAAAACTCGCGAAAAGTGTGTTTTTCGACTAATTCGGAGTCGCTGATCACGAATCCGGCGTCGGTTTTTCGATCCGGCCATTTGCCGAGCTAATTTTCGCAATTTTCTCACCAGTTTTCCCAATTTTCTGGCGCTGAAACGCGACGTCAAAACTGAAATCCGACACCGGATTCGGATTCAGCGGCCTCGAATTAGCCTATGGCCGAATTCCAAGCGCGATCCGGCAATAAAAATTTTTTTCTTCTCAAAATGCTAACTTTTTTGGCAAAAATACGAATCTCGCAAGTTTACTGCCGGATCGCTCTTGGAACTCGGTTATAGGCTAATTTGAGCTCGCTGAACACGAATCCGGCGTCGGTTTTTCGATCCGGCCATTTGCAGAGCTAATTTTCGCAATTTTCTCACCAGTTTTTCCAATTTTCTGGCGCTGAAACGCGACGTCAAAACTGAAATCCGACACCGGATTCGGATTCAGCGGCCTCGAATTAGTCGAAAACGACACTTATCTCGACTTTTTTGAAAATCATCGAAAATCGAAAAAAACCATGAACTAACCCCTTCTCATTTTTTTGGGCCAAAAATTTTTTTGCTCCCAAATGACGTGCGAGGTGTCTAGGAGGGGGTATTCGGACACGGCGAATTCAACGGTGCCATCAGTTTTTCCCGATCGGTCGCCGTTTTCGAGATAACGGCCATTTTCGAGGCCAATTTTGACCAAAATAAAAAGTGTTCCAAAAACTCGCGAAAAGTGTGTTTTTCGATTAATTTTGGTCAACTTTAAAAGGGTCTCAAAAACTCCCGAAAGGTATCACTTGAATTCATTACAGAAAAAAGTTGAAAAAAGTTTTAAAAAGCTCTAGCTTAAAACAAATTAATGAAGTTTGAAAAACGTAAGTATTTATGTCCAAGTATATACTAAATCATGCGAATGAAATTTCGGAATCTCCCGGGGTGAAAATCCGGAAATTTATTCGCAGTTCATCGCCCCCCCCCCTCCTAAAAAAGAACGCGTGCTTCAAATTTTTAAATTCTACGCATGTCTCTAAAATATTTCCGTTTTCCCCCAGTAAATAAAAAATCGATGACGGGGGAAAACGCTTTTCTAGATGATTTATCGTTCTAATTTTCAAAAAATTCCAGGAAAATTTTCAAAATTCCCTGAATTTTACAAATTTTTTAGTTTTTTTAGAAGGTGGGTGTAAATGCATTACGCTTTACACGTAAGTATAATTGACTACAGTCAACAACAGCAACTATGCTACTGCCAATTACTTACGTTCGATTCCAATGATTTGTTTTCTTCATTAGCTATAGGAACTCTGAATCCTTCGGTCCAGCCGAAATTTTTCAAAATTGAAACTATATTTTCGTCCATTTTTCTCGCCGCGGTTAAACGAATAATAAATACTCGAGTAGTTATCGACGAAACATTTCACATTCAAGTTTTCACTTTTCAAATTGGGACATAATATTAAAAAAATATTAGAAAAAGTTGGTTTTGATTTTGACAACTTTAGAAAATAGCCGGTCGCTAAGCAACACCGGTGAGTTGTATATGTAGTTGGGTAGCTTGTAGGTGTACATTATGTGATTGTGTACTGCCATGATCATGGCAGCACCGATATAGTACACTTACACATTACACCTAGATGTACACCCCACATGGCACAGTACACGATTACACATTAATCATATAAAAACGTTTTTTGAAAGAGCGACTCAACACAACTTACACGGAACATGTTATCAAATCGAAACGATGTCATTATCCAATCGTTTGTGGCAAGTGGTTACCAACGGATCCGAATTCCGAATTCGGACTATCTGATTTACCGTTACCATTCCACAACGATGACTGAACTGTAGATTAATTCAAGTAATAAAGGTTCCGTCCCGTTCCGAAAAAGAATCATAACAAGGCGAGTAAATGAAATACTTACTTACAGTTTATTTTTTCAATACGTTAAAAATTATAAAAGGCACATAAAAACTACAATGCTATACATTTCCATAAAGAAAGAATGAAAGGAAAAAAAAAAACCAATATTTATATAAATCGTTATTACATTATTGACAATCATTATTTCTTTTTCAAAAGAAAAAAAAATTATCCTATGTATACCTTTATAAATAATATTAAAACTATACATGCAATCGATTTAAAATAAAAACGAATCGCGCAAACATAATTACCAAACAATATACAGAAACAAAATAGAATAAAAGAAGCTTACGGCTGACATGATCCGCTGCTAAAAATGTTAAAGCGACTAAAGTGACTTCATGGGAAGAGAGAAAAGAATAGGAGGAAATGTAATCGTAAGAAAATAATAATAAAAATGTACGCGATGCAGTCGCACACAGTGATATCTATGTAGGTATTTACACACAGATTACAATAGATTTACGAATACCTGCGCAGTATTAAAGAAATTAGATACATACATACATGTTACATGATTTTCGTTATTAGCGAACTTCAAAAAATAATTTCAACTTACAATTTTATTTTCATTTTTTTTTCAACGTCAAAATTCAAGTACTTGGGTTATTTTATTTCTACGAAAAAGTGTAGGTCTAGAAATTAGGAAAACGCGTGTTTGTTGAAAAGTAAAAACAACCGAGAACTAGGTAAACTTTAATACATAAGAACGCCCTCACTCCGACACTCACCTCACTCACTCACTCCCACTCATTCATTTGCTAAATATTCTCAACATTTCAAAAACACGTAAAATTCATATTACTAGCACATTCGACAATAGGATTTCTTTTTATTTTCGTCCATAATTCCGCTAACTAAATCTAGGTAACGCGGTCAACTCCATGAAGTCCTACACAAAAAATTGAAAAAAAGAAAACAAAACTGATAAAAACGTAGGAAGTTGAAATACAAAATACATCGCAAGCGTAAATGTCACAGTAAAACTAAACGACAAATCATCCGGAAACACGGTTCCAACAAACGAAGATCAAACTATTGGGTTGAAAATTGCACCTATAATATTGTAGTAAAAGTAAAAGTAACACAAAAAGCCGCGTCAACGTAACCTTACATAATATTGCTAAACAGGAACGTAAAATAACCACGACATTATAACAAATTTTTCTGGTCAAAATAATCATTAGGTATTGTTTTCAAAATGAAAAGAAAAAAATTAATAAATAAAATAAATAAGAAAACTAAAGAAGAAATGAAAAAGAAAAGAAAAGGCGGAAAAATTCATCGGAATAACTTCACAAAGAGATCTCGGTTCGCGTAAATATACACGTTCGAATGAAAAGTGTTTTTTTTTTTTCTCACAAATACATACAAAATTTTACACTTGGCATTTTTTCATTTATACATGTCAGTCTTGCAAAATAATAAATAGGTATTTTTTTCATCAATTAATTACATTTATATTAACATGGTTTGCGCTTTGTACACACACGTAATCTAAAATATGTTTGTTCTTCGCGTATTTCACATATTATCGTTGCAACGTTCGATTTAAAAAAAATGTACATATTTCCATCAGAATATTACAAACAAAAGACAGAAGGAAAAAAAAATAAAACAGGAAAAAGAATTCGTAAAATAACTAAAATAATATAAATCAAAAATAAATAAACACGAAAATTAAAAGAAATTTTTTCAAGTTAGCAATATACAACGACACAATTACCTACATCGCTGAACTTATATACACCGAATAAATGTGTTTTTTGTGTTTTTTTTTAGTTTTTAAATTTTTTTTTTTGTCGTTTAAAATTTGAAGCCCCTTTTTTTTCAGCAGAAAAATCAGGGTTAGGCTATTGCGTAATAAATCGAGATTTAAAAGCATTCGAAGCATTATCGAACGCTTCGTACTTACAAATGAAAACTACTTTTTTCACAATTTTTTACACTACTACACAAACACCAACAAAAACACCAAAAACAAAACAACAACATTAACACGATACTTACATAATTATTGCCCGAAACGAGGAAATAAAAACCGATTGATGCGTTTAAGATAGATATCTAATAGAAATTACAATTCTGTAATTTGAAAAAAAAAAAAATACGGATAAATATAAAATATATAAATGAATGAACGTAGTTCACAGTGTAGAAAACCGTTATCGTGGAAAAAGACGTAATAACGACGACAAATATCTATGAAATAATGACGAATCTCGTTAGAAAAAATTGGAGCGTTCAAACAATTCCGCCACTTCATCGAAAACTGAGCGAAATAATCACGTATTCACGTAGGTAATTACATCAATTACGTTTCTCGACTAGCCATATTTGCCTATTCAGCAATATTACTGCGATAAAGTAAAGCATTTGTTAACAAATGCATATCTGATTACGTTATAAATGGAACACCATTTTCGATCAATTCGCAATATTAAATGGGAAAATATTATGGAATGTATTAATTTTTTTTTTCAACTTCGTGTTCCTCTCTTTTCTTGCAACGTTTTCGTTAAACAACCGATAGCAGATTGAGAAGCTTTTCAGCAGCGCTTTGAAAAAGAATTTCCTCCAGTAAATGGAGCAGTTATTCCGAGCGCCGTTTTCAAACGAGAAACTACAGATAAGAAGTACAGAGGAGATGCATTATACACATATTACATCCGTTTCACTGCGCACTGCCCCTTCCCGCATATTCGTTCGACATCATTATCGACATCGAGAGAAAAGTTTTAAACGACGACGCGACGCGACGCGACCAACTAATATAGACTGAGAATAGAATCCGATCGTTACTAGAATCTCGTCGATAATACACGTTCACTTACGTAAACGGTTCCATCTAGTCTACTCTATTAATTTATTTTTATTCGAGGGCTAATTTCTCACAAATCGGCTAGTTTTTTCGAGCTGGAATATTTTTTTCACAATTTCAACTTGGACATCGAGAGAACGAAAAAAATCGGAAGGAAAAATACACGTTTTCGCAGCGCTACCCGAAATTCGTATACGAAACATCCTAAAACGAAAATGAAATTTGAACACGACCGCGAAAAGAAAATCCGCATCGATAGTCGAAAGTTGAAGTCTACGCTGCGATATTTCATCCGTGGACGCGTACGATTCGATTTTCCAGTGTTTTTTTTTTTAGGGGGGCCCAGGCATACGATGTCAAATCAAAAATTCTGTCAAGACCTCGCATCTTGCGGTACGAGAATTAAATTAAATGGGGGTAGGTAAATGCTGGCAAAAATAATCCATAATACGTATAAATGAACGAAAATGCATCATTAGTCCTATACATTGGCTGAACTTCAATATTATAACTACGGTAAAAAAAAAACAAGAAAGAAAAAAAAAAGCGCACACGAATACATCGTACATGCTTGTAGTGAAACAGAGAGAAACGCCGAAGTACAAAAGCTATAACGACGAAATCGCTTCAACTGCAAAGCTGTGACGTTTTTTCAGAAAGTAGAACTGTTTTCGATTATGAAATTGCGGTCTGGCTTTATCCATTACGATGGAAATGTCGCCAGCGCTTGTAGTAAGTTATACGGCAGTTGAAGGAATTCCGGTCGAAAAGCCAATTTATACGTAGGATACGTACTGCAATAAGCACACGCTCAGCGAAACTCGTCAATTTAGAATCATCGATAAACGTCCACCGGGTAGCCAACTAGCCAGATAGCGAATATCAATCGCGCAGGAATCATATCGAAAGTATTGCGCTTTAACAACATCTAATTTCAGCACCACAACATTCGCACCTGGTATCATTATCGCATTATCGACAAACAACTAAAGCTGTAAAGCCATAAACACGCACACGCACACGAACTAAATGCAAGTACGTCGCACACACAGAAAAAACCCGAAATTTGTTATGAAATATTTCGTACGGATGACGATAATGATACCTAATATATAAAAATATATATAGTATATTGTATTTAATAGGTGTACATAGGTCGGTCGGACATCAAAAAGATCTATCAGCCATCACCGGAGCCAGTTTGACCTCAAGATATAGGTACCTACTACCCTAATACCTATACTTCGAGTGCTTCTGGCTACATAATTCAACTCGAATCAATCGATTGAAAATCGGAAAAAAACTGCTGAAGAAAAGCAAATCAAACTGAAATCGAAACTTTTCGAGGGTACCTAAATAACATTCTACGTACTGTGTCGTGTCCTCGTGTCGACGTCGCGTAATTTTTTTTTTTTTTCTCGTCGCGTCGTCGTGCAAAAATTTATACACCGCCACCGTACCGCATATTACGTTACGAAGAAGTTTTTAAAACGGTTATTCGCGACAGGTAGACTTGGTGGAAACTTCGAAAGGGAAGATAGGCGAGGAGGACGAGGTTAGGTACTTACAATACGAGTACAAACGCCAAAACGGTCAACGTTAAACGTCAACAATAATACACATAGAAGATAGTACTACCACCTTCCGAAAACATGTTTTTATGTAAATTGCACCGCGTCAGTAGCGAGCACCGTTACCTACGGTGTGAACTGTGAAGGGGAGATCCTATCGGAAAAGAAAAACATATCAATGCAATACAACACGTAACACACTCGCCACATCCGCATTCAAAAGCCTAGAATAATCATAACGGAGAAGGGGAAAAATGACGTAATGCTGTTGTGGCGGTGAGCAACGGGTCGAGAATAACGTGGTTACAAAAAAAAAACCTGTTCACAGCTGTGGCAACAACTATCGTAATCGTACATATTTTCATTTATCTGCGTAAACCTACGAGAAAAGTGAAGAAGGTGAAGAAGGTGAAGATGATGAAGATGATGATGATGATGTCGAAGATGGATGATAGTAAATACATACGAATAATAATCTAATAATAGTACCTAATAAAAATTAAACGTAAAGTAGTAATAATAATAATAGTAATTAAAAACTACCAATTATAATATAGCGTAATGACCGAAGTAATAAAAATGATATATAAAATTATACGCCTTTGTCCATATAAATTCGTAGTCGAAACATTCCCATTGTACGCGCAGCGCCGCATGTGTGATTCACGTACTACGAAGCAGAATGGAAACCGGAAGAAACCTCTGAACCCTCTGGGGCGAGGCGTTATTTCTTCTCTTCTCGAACGCGTTCGCATATTTTTATACTTTTTTTTTTTTTTTTTCAAATTTTGGGGGGGACTGGAAATTTGTAATAACAAGTCAACGCAACTATCGAAAAATGTTACAAAATACCGTTGGTCGGAGGTCCGATAGGTCCGAGATTCAGTAACCGTTGTCGACGGGCTTTTCGAGAAATATTTCTCCAATTTCGCCTATGATATGCTTTTGCCGTAGGTGTATTTTCTTAACGATGTAAAAAATGAGGTCTGATTTTATTCATAAGCACTACGGTTTTGACTCGATTCGCAAACGTCCAGCATTTTTTTGCACAACGTAATTAGCGTACTGATCTTTCATCATGATGTGTAAACCACTGTAAAAGATACATACGACAGGCGTAAGTTGGGGCATGTAGGCGAAAAACACGTCACTGAAACGCCACAGCGATGCTTACTTGTCGTTGAATCCGCAGACACTATTTCGTCAATGCAGCGTCGATCGTTTCGGCCCCCGCGTCCGCGTACGTTTTACGCACCTTCTTCGACCACGTTCGAAGCGAATTTTGTTTGCGACAGCACCAGCACTTTGCCTTTAATCGACGAAATTAATTTGGATTCTATCTTCTTGCTTACCGTGTTTCTGTAAAATACGTTAAATAGAAACGTGAGAATGTACTTTTTAAACGCGAGAAAGGCGATATACGCCGATTGCAAAAGGTCTAGATAAGTAGAAGGTAGCTAGGTAGTAGGTAAAGGGTACAGATACGAATCGTGTACGTAGACGTGCCAAATAAAACGTATTTACGTAACCTAAAAAGTGTTGAATAACGTAATTTCCAGATTGATCTTGAATAACTGTTCGGTATTCTGATGTAATTCTTCTAGAATTGAGGCGGTTTGTTCGGGCAGACAATGCTCCAAGATGCGTTTGTAATAACCCGGCAACCGTATGGAGCGTAGGATAGTGAAATACCTGTTCGTCGATGAACGAATAAGTGAAAAAAAAGATGA
>JAVBJF010001028.1:0-23884 GCA_033439095.1 Pseudococcus viburni | reverse complement strand
CCTGCGATTTAATTAAAAATGAGATATGAATAATCATACAAGTAAATAATCCTAAATTATTCTAGGTAGCTTTTAAGAGAGCATGGGTTCAATAGTTTGGGGAATTTTATTTGCAACATCAAAAATGAATAAATAAGGGTGACTCACCTACATAATTAAACATAGCGTACCTAACCTAAAAAGGATTAATCAAATTTGAACATTTCATTTAAACCATAATGCCTACACTGGCTGAGCGACTGGCATGAAAAATCACTACAAACTCGTATGAAATTTTAAAAAGCAAACACCTCCGGGGCGGTGTGAGAATCTAGAAAACAATTTCAGGGAGGGAGGGGGGAGATGTGAAGGCTGTAGGCGAGTTGATCCCAACGAAATATCATATGAAAAGATTAGCCATTTGATTACTCCATTTTTGGGGGATATGACGTACCAGTTGATTCCAGTTTTCTCTAAAATTTCTTTCAACTGTAAATTTTCTGACTCAAGATTTTTTCCAAAAAATTGTTTCTCAAAAACTCCCAATTTTTTTTTGATAAACACCAGAATTTTTTTCAGCCCTTAAAATTTTCTCAGATTTTTCTATGTTATATACTTTTCGGATTTTCTCAGTATTCTTTTCAATCTTTGAATTTTTTGTTGAATTTTTTCCAACTATGATGTTTTTTCCCAATTTTTTCCACAAACCAAAAAAAATTATAAATTTCCTTCTTTCCAAATCTTTTTCAATTCTAAAATTATTTCCATGGAATTTAAAAAAAGCTTTTTTGAATTTTAAATTTGCTACCTGCCTACCTAAAGACTTCGAAAAAGTTTTCATGTAAAAATATTGAATTGAAAAAAGACTGTGACGTGTTTGCGATAACATGCCAATGTCGGAAAAAATCAATTTCAATTTTTTTTGACTCATTAGGATAGAGTCATCTTTTACCTTTAGAATGAAAAAAAAATCTCCGAAAAAGGTTGAAATCTCTTCCCACAATTGAATTTTGAAGTTGGAGCTTTCTGCAATGGCCATATTTTTTTCTTCTTTTTTGGGTCACTCTACACCACTACAACCAATTTTCCTTCTTCCAAAATTTTTTTTTCGAAAGGTAAAAAAAACATCCAATGAGCCAATGAGCCAAAAAGTCAAAATCGATTTTATGAATAGGAGTTTTGAACAAGAAAACGATATCTCTGAGACTTCAATGCAATGTCATCTGATAAATTAGGGTTCATAGCATACGAAATTGCGAAAAAATCGAATTTTTTTCGACCCGATTCGATGTTTTGCCTCTCCTGCAAAAAATGTTTTTCCGACATATGGTATTATCGTAAAAACACGTCACAGATATGAAAAAAAAATCTGAGACTGTTTTACTTGGTCGGAAAAAATGTTGTTGTTGAAATTGCAAAATGTTTGAGAAAAAAATTGAAGTGAACCAAATTTTAACTTTTTAAGAAACAATTTTTAAGTTTGAAACAAAATATTTTTGAAAAAATGTACTTAAAGGTGATAGAATTTTGAGAAAATGTCAGCTTTTTAAAAATTAAATTTGGTAGTATACCTACCTAAAGACTCTGAAAAAGTTTTTGAGTACAAAAATATTGAATTGAAAAAAAATGAAAAAAATAGCTATGAAATTGAAAAAAATCTGAGAATGTTTTAGTCTAAAAAAAATTTGAAGTTGAAATTGCAAAATGTTTTGAGAAAAAAAAAAAAATGAAGTTGAACCAAATTTTTAACTTTTTAAGAAACAATTTTTAAGTTCAAACAAAATAATTTTGAAAAAAATGTAAAGGTGAAAGAATTTTGAGAAAATTTCTTGAAATTGAAAAAAAAATATTGAAAAATCCTCCTAAATTCGCACATTTCTGAATCCAGGGAATCAACTCACCAACCCCGACGTAAATATGCCAATTTTTAGAGGTGATCTCACGGAAGGGTCTATGTTAAAAATTGATGGAAAAAATTAAAGTGTTTTTTGCTTTAAAGCAAAAATCTTAGAACATGGATATGTCTTTAACTAGACAGATTGTTGTTATAAAAATTAGTTTTCAACCTGTTGAAACAACAATTTTTTTCACAAGTTTTACGTGTTCAAACACGACCAACAATTTTTTCACAAGTTTTACGTGTTTGAACACGACCAACTGTTTTTTTTTCACAAAATTTTTATGTGTTTAAAAACAACTAATAAGTTTTTCATATAGTTTTATGTGTGTAATAACAACAACCAACACAAATTATAAATTTATAAAGCAATAAAACTCAGATTATAAGACCTCGAAATCAGATATAAGAATAATTTTTTTCCTCAGCTACCTCTACCACCACCTTATAATTTCACTTTTGCTTAGTAAAAATATACAGTGTTGCCAAATATCAAATCTTTCACATCTCTAATTCACATTTTGATTTTAATATTACATTACTTGCATCACTACCTCTTTTACTAAGCAAAATAAAATTCACAAAACCTCAGCCACCATAAATAATCATGTCCCTATATCCAGGTCCTCTACTTCTATGTATAGCACAGGATGTTTGTCAATGTTTAACATATTAACATGATGTCTTCACCTAAAAATGTTGTGTAACACCTCTATCATATTTTCCCAAGTCCAATACATATAATGTTATTCAATCATAAACTAAACACCCAGCCAGTAATTTCTTACACCTCCAAAGTGTTTTTCCAAGTATAACAAAATCTCATCTTTTCTAGACCTTTCTCATCTTTTCTTGTCTTTTCTCAATCTTTTCAAGTATTTTCTCTTTGTTCCTAATCTTTTCCAGACTTCGTTTCTAGACCATTCTTGACTTTTCTAGACTTTCCCCGTCTTTTATGTTGGACTTGAAAAAACAAAAAAAAAAAAAACGGATAAAAATGAAAAAATGATTTTTAATCTCCCCAACTACTATCTCTCAGACAATCATTTTCCGGGAATCTTTCCCAACTTTCTGTCTGACATTCTGTCTAACTTTCCATCCAACATTCCATCTTACGCTCCATCTAACTTCTTTGAGTCTAACATAATGTCATTATGTCTTAATTTAAAAATGTTACTGTCTAACCCTTAATATAATGCTCCATCTAACTTCCATCTAACGTTCATCTAACTTCTTCCAGTCTAACATAATGTCTATTATGTCATAATCTAAAAATGTAACCGTTTAAAACTCCATATAACGCTCTTCTAACTTTCCCATATAATAATCCATCTATTTCCGATTGAATTTCCGATCGACTTACTTTCCGACCGAACTTTCCGATCGACGACTTTCCGATCGAATTTTTGATCAACTTTTCGACTGACCTTTCGACAACTTTTTGACTTACTTTTCGACTGACCTTTCGACCAACTTTTCAACCAACCTTTCAACAGCTTTCCAACTATCTTTCTGATTTCCAACTATCTTTTCAACTCAAATTTTCAATCAACTTTTCGACAGCTTTCAACCAACTTTCTGATTTCCAACTATCTTTTCAACCGACTTTTTGACCGACTTTAATCTCTCCAAGTCTAACATGTTATCAGCAAATTATCATGTTCAAATATGATATTTACCTAATTATATTTATGTTTTTTCAAGCCTAACATAATGTCATTATGTCTTGATCCACTGTGATCATTACACATAACCCGTAGCTCATCCAAGTCTAACATGATATCAGCAAATTATTATGTTCAAATATAATATTTAATTTTATCTATAAGTTTTTTCAAGTCTAACATAATGTCATAATGTCTTGATCCACCATAACAACATAATGTCATTATGTCTTGATCCACTGTGATCATTACACATAACCCATAACCCGTCCAAGTCTAACATGATATCAGCAAATTATTATGTTCAAATATAATATTTAATTTTATTTATAAGTTTTTTTAAGTCTAACATAATGTCATAATGTCTTGATCCACCGTAACCGTAAGAATTTTCAAGCGTAAGAATTTTCAGGCGTAAGAATTTTCTAGCGTAACCATTTTCTGGCGTAAGAATTTTCTAGCGTAACAATTTCAAAATTTTACCCCCCAGGCCTAAAGACATATCCATGTCAAAAACGAGATTTATGAAAAATACATCAAAACGAAGTGTGTGCTACAAAAAATTCAAAAAACGAGGTTTAAACGATAAAAATGGAAAAATGTTTGATTTTTGGAGGAATTTTTCCAAGTGCAAAGTCATTTTACGAAAACGCAGAAAAATTGTTCTTGCTTCGTTGGGTAAATTTTTTTTGAAAAATTACGTTTGACAAGTTAAAAATTATAATTTTTGTTGACATTTTACAAGCCATTTTCAGCTATCTGAAGAGAGTGGGAAAAGTCAACTTCCTAGTTTTTGGGGATTTCCTAATTTTAAGGATCATCATTCGAGAAAGTAGAAATTAGTATGGTTACTTTTTCGTCCCGACACTATCTGGAAATATCTCCCAAGTATTATTATTGCTCTAAATATTCCTCACGTGCTCGTGTATACCCCGAATGATTTGAGTAAACATAGGAAACGGTGCAATACTGTAAATTATTGGTCGAAATCACCCCTTTTGAAGTACTTCCTGTTGTATGAACACTACACGGTCACACCTGTCCAAATGCAGGTCTACCCAAACAAAGTGTTCGCTTGATGCCAATGCCATTGACCTGGTTGCGACCATCGAAGCGGATGGCGGGCGTGTGTACAAGGTATCGCATTTTCGCTGGATGAGCACGCTGATAAGTTGCGAAGTTCTCAGAATTTGGAGAAAGAGAATGGTTGCGAGGAAGTTGTGTGTTATTGAGACTCGCATCGATTATCGCCGAAGGATGGCACGAAATTGTGAAGGGTGAAATATTTTTATACTTGCAATTGTTGTAAAAATGAGATGTGTGAGGACTGGAGTGATAACAAATGGAAATTATGGATACCTAAATATGATATTGAGATGTAGTATTTTCATTTATAAATTTCTGTTTAGAGACTCTAGAGAAAATGAACCTGGCCAGAAAACACCGACGAAAAATAAAACCAAGTTAGCGAGAAAAGTTGCCATAAACATTGAAAATTTCCATCCCCCTGCTCAGATCGAAGATCAAGATGAGAGTAGTGAAGATGAAGACGACTGGGATTCGTTTTCAGTGTCCGATTTCGAATACCAAGTTGGTACCTGTATATTTATTCAGATGGGAATAAGTAGGTACCTACTTATGGAAATGATTGTAATTTTCATGATTCTGAAATTCAACAGGATGAAGAATTATTTTGCGATGTGTACCATAAATGCATCAATATAGTTGGTCAAGATATTAACAACGAATTTGGAAAAAATTCCATCATTAGTTGTTTGAAAGGAGAATTCGACTTTTCTGACCATCAGTTTGAAACTTTGATCAGAAGTGTTGAAAATAGACAAGTAGGTACATTTTCCAGTTTTGTTTTTTCGATTTTGAATAAATAAGTTTCAAGTTATTAAGGAATTCCGGACTTCAGATTCACCGATTTGATTGAATAGCTTGAAAGAGCATCTTAAAAATCTCCCATTCGATTTTTGAAGAATTTTTGAAATTGTAATTTTCTGTAATAGAGGGGAAATTTTGACGATAAAAAAGTTTAAAAACTTAAATTTTCTTCTTAATTCTGATAAATCCTAGTAAAAAAATATGTGGTAAAAATTTGTGATTTTTGGTCAATATTTAATTTTAAATTTTATCATGCCTTTTAAGGTCATTTTACAATAATTTTCGGCTACACTGTATCAAAATTCGAAAGAAGTTGTAAAACGCTACACCTTGCATATTTAAAAAAAATAAAATTCAAGTTCTTCATTCAGTAGGTAGGTACCCTAAAAATTGATAAATAGTCCAAAAAATATAAAAATTTCTTTTGGTAGGTAATAAAAATTCATTTTGATTAATTTTCGGAATTTTTTACATGAATTATACATATTAGTTGAGATATTATCAAAATTAATAAATGATAAATTTTGTTGGCATGGGCAGCACTGCCATGAGATTTTTTCAATACAGGAAATCATGAAAATTTTCGAACAGAAACCCTAACAATATGGGTAATCAAAAATTGTGTATAATATTCAAAAATCTAAATTTTAAAACAAAAATTAGGGAGGGAGAAAACTGGATTTTTTTACATTAAAAAATTACTGTTTGGCCCTCAGACTTTCCAAATAGACTGAGGAAGCTGAAATTTTGCAAGCAAATTAAACGAAAGCTCTAGATGTGCTTTTTGGAAGTTTGGACTTTTTAACATCTCTCCCCAACTTTTTCAAAAGAAATAATTTGTTGGGGTTTTATTCACTTTTTTTTGGAAATTAGTTTTTTCTGTGTCACACACCTCCTTAAAATTGATCTCGTAGGAAGCTGAAATTTGGAAGGTAAGAGTAAGGTGTTTGAACATCGACCACCTTTTTTAAAAATCGTCACCAAATTTGAACCGTTTGGGTTAGAAACTTACAAAATGGCGTTAAAAAATGCATTGAAGTTTTTAGTTTAAGTACCCAAACGGTTGGAGCCAAAATTTAAAAAAATATATTTTTTATGAATTTTCAGTAAAAAAGAACTCAAAATTTGATTTTCAAATTTTAGGTTCCCAATTCTGACTCTCTCACAGAAATATGCCTCATAATGTTCGAAAATAATTTATTATGTTGGTTTCATAAAAAATTGTAGGTAAATTTCTTTTTGTATTTTTTTCTTAATTTTACGTAGAAACTAAATATTGGCATAAATTTTCAGAAATTTCAACTTGAATTAGAAATGTTCACTTTAGAAACCAAAATGGTCACTTTTCTGCAGAGCACAGTTGAAAGTATTTAAATCTTCTATTTTGACTTCTGCAGAATCATTTTTGGCCAATAATTTGGCGCGATTTGGCGTCTGGTTTATGATTTTGATTTCATTCGATTTTTCTATGGAAAAGAAATATGGAAATAGGAGGGGGGAGGGATTCAGCTACTTTACCCTTACATTTTAAGAGTGTTCTAGACGTCCATTTTGGGGTTGGACTTTTCACTTTCTGCCCACAATTTGGTCCAATTTTAAAATGAGAGTTCAAAAATTTGGTAAATATGGTGGCTTACCTATCTAATGAACTTCAGCAGTTGGAATTTCATTCAGAGACGTGATATCAAGGCTGAATTCGATTGTGGGTGATAGAAATGGAAAAAATAAATTTTTGGCCAAATTCCTGGATTTTGATGACACTGAAAAACCATTTTGAGTCTACTACCATAATACCTATTCAAAATTTTCTGGAATTTTTAAATTTACATAGCATTACTTACCTGCGTACAATATCAAAACTTTCCCAAAAATCGAAAACTCAATTCCAGCAGCTGAAAATTGAAGAATGGGGCGTTTGAAGTGTTCTTTCACTTTATCCAATTTTTCATCAAATAAAAACATGTAAAGTCCAGGGATTCCCTTAATCAGTTAAAAAATTGGGAAATACCTACTTATATAATTCTATTGATTTCTATTTCAGTACCCGAAATTAATTTTGAAAGTGGATGTTCTCAAAGTCAAAGATATTCTTCCAAAAGATATATTCAGTGAGTGAACTGCTAATATTAAGTACCTATTATTTGAAAAAAAATACACCGTAATGTGATGATGTATTTGTATGAAAGGTGTTGGTGATTTATTCTACGTTATTTGGAGTTCCTCTAACCCAAGCACTTTTTACCACGGAAAGATTACAAAAGGCATGTTGAAGCCCATTAAGGACCAAAAATTCGAAATGTAAGTAGATTAAATTTTTTAAGAATATAGATAGGTACCACCCAAATCGAAAAGTAAAAGTTTTTTATTGCAGACCTATTTCATCAAGTTCTGAAGACATTTTACATGTAGAACTAAGGTAGGCATTCGTTTCTGCTGCAAATATACTTATTTGGTCATTTCATTGGTATTGTAGAGCCAATAAATGGATAATTAAAATTGTACCTATATTTTCAGGGATTTTATTCCATTTGAAAATGAACCAGATAGAAAAACACAAGAAGTTTCTCAAAATATCAGAGCAGGTGAAAGTATCACTGAACCTATTGGATCAGCACAAATAATGTTGAAGGTAAGTTTTGAAAGTCTTAATCAATCCCAATCACGTTTTGAGAATTTGGATCACATTGTACCTACTCCATCGTCCGTTCGATTTTAAAATTCTGTAAATAATTTCCATTCATAGGATATTCCATCCATTGGTCAAACAAAATGGATTTCATTGAGACGATCTTCGCAAAATACCTGTTTTGGAAAACTTCATATAAAAATGTCGTTTGGTTCAAATGAAAATGTGAAAATTGCTCTCGAACGACACAGATGTCTGGTGAAAAAATTCCTACTACGTTTGATGACAGAAAAAGATGTGAGTAATTTTTTTTTTTTTTTTTTTTTTTATATAAATTTTATTATAAATAATTAGTATATAAGAAATTTATTAATGCCTGATAAATTTATCAAACGTGCGCTGTGTCATTATCAAATACCTATTAACTACAATTGAATAGGTAATAATTGTTGCAAAATGCAAGTAAATAATTTTTAATCAGATTGAATATTTTTGCAGAACTCTCTAAACGATTGGAGAGGAACTTTCTGCCCAGAAGCTGAGTTTATATTAAAACAGCACTTAATTCAAAGTAATTTAACATACCAAGATGATCTCATTGCCAAATGGTCCGGATTTATTGAGATGATTCGAAATAATCCAGTAAATTTTAGCATTTTTGATAATTTATTAGATGAACTGCTTTTGTCCTTTGAGGGAAACAACTCACCTAAAGGAAAAGTAAGCTGAACAGAAAAACGTATTTAATGAATTATTCAAAAAAAAAAGTCAGTCTCGTAATCAAGTATCTACCTATTTCTTTCATTCAGAAAAGATACTTCTGGAATCCTGCAAGAATAATGATGTCGATGTGCTACAATTACATAAAAAACTTTCGATGCAGACTTAATGTTTCCAGCCAGAAAGAAAAACTCGCACAATTCCATTCTGTTTTAAGGTATTGATACCTACTCAATAATTTTTCTTTTCAAAATAGGAACCTAATGGGGATGATGGTTTTACATTTTTATCTTCGAAAATTGGAGGGATTACTCAACAGTTGTGTCTACTGTCTAGAGCTTTAAACATCAAAACTACGGGGTGAAAATTTCAGCTTCTGTCTGAACGCTTATGGTAGGCACTCTTCCAATTTCCCTTAAAATTTAAATTTTTTTGTCGGGAGGAGGGGGGGAATACTGTATCGTTTCAATAAAAAATTTTCTAAGAATTTTTTTTTAGTTTTTGATGGATTTTTATAACGAATTGTTAAATTTTAAACATTTTTCTAATTTTTTAGGTAAAAAATTTAAATTTTTTGTCGAAGTTTTAAAAAAATCTGTAAAAAATCGTTAAATTTTTTAGAAATTTTTCTTGTAATTTTTTAAGAAAATTGTCTTGCAGCGTTTTTATAATTTTTTTGTATTTTTTTAAAATGGAGTTCAAAATTTTTTTATTGAATTTTCAATCTCTGTTTTCATACCTAGGTACTTATTGTTATATTTTAATAGCAATTCGAGTATAGTCAGGAATAAATCTGTGGAGAGGAAGGGGGAAGGATGAAACTCGACTTTTATGTTTTCCTCCTTTCATTTAATTTTGGAAAAAAGTGGCAAACCCATCATCCCAAACCTGACTGCTTCGTTTGCACGAACGTAAAAAGCTATTATCATTTTATTACCTATTTATTTTTATTTATTTAAAGCATACTTGGTTATATTGAAAAGTATGAGATTCCTCCCAATTTCAATCTATTTCCGACTGAATTCTATCAATGGATTGGAAAAACAGATTTAACTTTTCAAACTGTCTTGCACGAATTCGTGGTTCAGGGAGCTTTCGAATGGTGAGAATTTTTATTACACGTACAATATGAGCTATTTTAAACAATAAGTAGGTATTCTGATTTTCTGATAGGAAATTTCCAATTTCCATAGGTTTGAGTTTCTGGTACAAGATAACATGCCTGGAAATGATACCGATGAGGCGAAGCTACTTCAAATGATAAATGTCACTGAACAAGTGATACTGGATCTGCAAGATGGAATGGATTTCCATGGAATATTCGTAACGTAAATCCTCGTAGATATTTGTATTTCTATTCGTTCATAAAAAAATAATCATTCGCGAAGATTTCAATTAAAAATTAATCTTTGACCTAGACAATTTCATTAAAAATGATTGAATTTTACGATTCTAATGAAAATGAGGGAACCGTTAGAGAACGATCAAATTAGTCGAGTGAATCGTTCGCAAACGATTTGATCATGGATAAATATTTCGCTCGTGAACAACTCTGATGAGGATGAAAAAGTCGTTCGTGAATAGTTGGATTGAACATTAAAGAGAATCGTTCATGAACGATTTTTTCAGACATGAATGAATCATTCGTGAACGATTTGATTCAATATGAGTGATTCATTCACCAACGAATTCAACAGGTATGAGTGAATCATTTCCGAAAAACTTGATCAAATTTGAAATGATTCGTTCGCGAACGATTTGATCAAATTTAAATGAATCGTTCGCGAACGAATACAGCAGTGATGAGTACAGATTTTGTCTTTGAACGATTCTACAGAGAATGAGAGAATTGTTAGTGAAAAACCGAATTGATTAAGTGAATCGTTCGCGAACGATCTGATCAAATTTGAATGAATCGTTTGCGAACGATTTTAGCAGTGGTGAGTACAGATTTTGTCTTTGAACGATTCTACAGAGAATGAGAGAATTGAAAAACCGAATTGATAAAGTGAATCGTTCGCGAACGATTTAATCAAATTTGAATGAATCGTTCGCGAACGATTTCAGCAGTGGTGAGTATCGATTTCGTTTTTGAACGATTCTACAGAGAATGAGAGAATCGTTAGTGAAAACCCGAATTGATAAAGTGAATCGTTCGCGAACGATTTGATCAAATTTGAATGAATCGTTCGCGAACGATTTCAGCAGTGGCGAGTACAGATTTCGTCCTTGAACGATGCTACCAGATGCTACAGAGAATGAGAGAATCGTTAGTGAAAAACTGAATTGATAAACTGAATCGTTCGCAAACGATTTGATCAAATTTGAATAAATCGTTCGCGAACGATTTGATCGAAGATGAATATTTTATTCGTGAACGATTCTGGGAAGAATGAATGAATCGTTCATAAATGGTTGGATGGATTACATAAGTGGATCGTTCGCGAACGATTTTAACGATTCATTTAAATTCATACGAATTTTTTCCGGGCATATCATACAGTGATGATTTCTTTATGAACAATAATTTAATAATTCCAAGATCCTGGTCTTCGTCTTACCATAATTTTGTTCCGAATATTTTGAAGTTTTCGATTTAGTCTGTTTTACTACGAGTATTTTCTGATTCAAATGGAGGACTTGATTGTATTTTTTATAGGAAACAAAACTTCTCGTACGGTAAAACAATTTTCATCGTTTATCAAGCAAAGGTGTGTAAAGATCCCCCCACTCCCTTCGCCCTCGTCCAATTTTTTTCAGTTTTTCATCAATTTTTCTTCCTCACAGATCACCGAAATGATGGAAATAGCGATTCAAAAAATGTGTCGAGGAATAAAACAACTAAACATTAAAGAATGCTACCAAGGAAACATAGATCTCAATTCGTTCACTCTGGGTTCATCGATGTGTACGTTGTTTTTTAAAATTCAGCAATTCAATAAAATGGGATCCGATATTTTCTGGAACGACGATACTTTCGAAACATTTCCAATGCGTAGATTTCATTCGTGGTTTTCGTCAGGAGTGATCATTACGTGGTTAGACATCGCCATCGTGAAAGCTATGCGTCAAATTGACGAAGCTGTTGAGATGGATAATTTCACCCCAGTTGATTCGTTGAATATGCATGGTAGCTCGGCCGCTGATATGTTGAATATAATTTATCAAGTTTGTTAGAAATTTTCAGTATTTGAAAGAGTGGAGATCGGGTAGTAATTCTGTGGTGTTATTCGTTTCAGATCAGAAAATTTTGGGTTCAATTGGAATGGCCTGATTTGGAGAAATGTTATTCGTTTCTAGTCAAAATAATCGAAGTAGGTACATTTTACTCTTAAGTAAAAATTTTCAATATTTTTTCCGATTTGACCACATAAAATCATATTAAAATATCTGAAGATTTTCTAAGGGAACAAAATTCAAATCAATACCTAAAGTTTTAATTTTGATTTATTTTTTAGGATGTTTTCACCGTATCGATACATTATGCTGACCTCATCATAGGCAAAATAAGCAATGTTGGTGATGAGAAGAAAAATTATTCTACAAATCATGCAAGTTCAAATACCTATAAAAATTATTTCACATTAAAATTTAAATATCTAATGACGTTATTAAATTTTTTCAGTGGTGTGTGGCAATCAACAACATCGACTACATATCTCACAAAATTCAACAATTTATCGTCAAACTGGGAGTCGATGAATTGATTCATTCGTTATCAGATTGCAGAAGCATGACCGCAGCGGATCGTTGCAAACGTAGTTTGACTCAAATGATGAACTTTTCGTTCGAAATCATGAAACAAAAAACAGTCGATTTGCTGGATACATTTTCCAAAGAAGTGAGATTTCCCAAACTCCTTCGTAAATCAATTCGAATCTTCAAAATTTATATTCATTTTACGTGAAATTTTTTCCAGATGGATCCATCGATCACGGGATTCCTTCAAGAAGGTGCCGAATTATTACACCAGCAGCCGAAAATCTGCGACACTTTGACAATATATCTGGACGAAAACTTGGTCACGTTGAATTCTAAACTGAGTTCGGAAATTTTCCATCGTTTGTTGGATGTAATATGGGAAAGAATATCGAATATTTTATTCTTCATGATCGAAGACGGAATAGAGGTATAACCCACTCAAATCTTACACCGAGCCTATTTTTTAAAAAAAATTCATCACCTATTACTATTTTAGAAAAATCGACCAATTACCTACTTCTCCAATTTGAAAGAAGCTGTTCACAATCTTGTCGGATTTTTCAAAATTGATGAAGTTCTCGAAGATGACAGAACCAAAAAAATATCCGACATTTTGGTTAAAAATGAAAGAAAGTTGACTATTTATGGTACTGAAACAACAGACCTTATACATATGTATTATTTGGAACGATTGCAAGAACAAGAAGCCATAGAAATACCCGAAGATGGTGTTTTAGCTGTGAATTTGCATACTGAGAATGATTCTTTAATCGTGGAAATATTAAATGCTTCAAATGTCATTCCCATGGATTCGAATGGTAGTTTTTTAAATATCCACATTGATGTTAAATAGAAGTAAACTAGCAAAAAGTATAAAAAGCTTTTTGTATTTGTATAGGTCAAAGTGATCCATTCGTATGCGTTGAATTGATCCCCTTGAGTAAATTCTCGTTTTTCAATTACAAAACAAAAGTAATGAGGAAAACTTTATATCCAATGTTTGGGGAAAAATTCACTGTGTAAGCTTCAATTTTTTTTTATGTATATGTTTATGAAGAATGAAGAAACATAAATTCTCGAGGTAATTTTTTTTGCAGGATTTTAACCAAATCTCAATTCCAAGTTAAAGATGCATTGATCAAGTTCACACTCAAAGATCAAGATCTGCTGAGTAAAAATAGATACATGGCTGAAGCTTTTATACGTTTAAGTGATGCTGCTGGCGAATATGAACCTAGATTATATAATCTGACGTTGAATCGTCCAAGGAATCTAGGTAAAATAAGCTATACCTACTTGATCGATTGATAGGTGATTCAGGATGAACAGAACATAATGCATCGCGAATCATGTGGCATTTTTTTCAAAAGTTCAATGGGGGGGGGGGAGCTAAGAAATTGTGTTTGAAATTCGAAAAATCCTGACAAAAAAAATCGCACCCTCCTTGTTTCGACCTGTACCATTTCCGTATTTCCTCCTTGTTTTAAAATCTGACTACAATGGCTTTATGTGCGAAAAATTTTGAAAATTCGACGTGAAAAATGGTTGACAATTTTCTGCTAAAAATAAAAATTATTGGAACCTATTTTCCATCATTATTATATTTTTCGAATGTTATTCAAAAATTCTGTTTTCGTGTTTTTTTTAAATTTTTGGTGAAAAATTGAAAAATTTTTATCTCAAAATTCTTTATAAAAAAATAGGTAAGTACCTACTTAGGTTTTTATTTTAAAAAAAAATCGTCGCAATGGTTTTCGTATGATATTCTCTTTTTGAAAAATAGTCAGGTTGAGGAAGTGGAAGGAAAATCATTACCTACCTATTTTTATAATTTTTTGGGTAAAAATTCTCATATCAAACAAGTATGATAAAAATGTTCAAATATAGATTACCAAAGATATTTTTGAAAGAAAACTATTTAAACGAAGACTATGTACTTTTGGAAATGTTTTTCAATTTTTTATTATGATTCGAAATTTTGGGACTATAGTAAAATTAAAATGATTTGAGATTTTTTATTAAGTTTTTGTCTTCGGTTTTTGGCAAAAAAATATTGATTATTTTTTTCGAAAATGAAGGATTGAATTGAAGAGGGTGGAGTGAAATTTTTACCAAATCAGTTTCAGATTCCTTTCAATTTTCGAAAAAAAAGTGCAGGCATACGTTTCACCTTACACCTGCTCAATAGGTACCTAATTAATTTGTGTTAAAAAATTTTATTACAGAAAATGATATTCTGAAATGCTTAGAAGCGAGAAGAAATCACGATAGATGGGCTAAAATCTTTCTCAAGAAAGAAAAAGCAAGAATTAGATCTACTCAAGAGTTCAAACGTTTTGATTTTTGATTTCCTTCTCTTTTGAATGTGTATTTTACTCATTTAAGTAGATATCAAGTTTTTTTATTGTGATATTTTTTTTATCAGAATCTTATTGTATTGTTTGAGTTTTTAGTAAATTGTGAATAAAGTTTTTACGCATTGTTGGTGCTGTGCTTATGTACCTACGTAGGTAGATAGGAAAATGGATAATTAACAAATTGAGTATAGCCGGTTAAGTATAGGGTTTTGGCCTTGGAAACCGATTTTGACCGTTCCTACCCTAAAATGTTTCCCTAATCTGGCAATTAAGTTTGACACCATTTTTGGACCCCTAGCTCAAGTATTTTGGGGGGGAGGGGCTAAAATGTGTGTTTTTATTCATAATTTTTTCATTTTTCGCCAAATGCAAATAAAAATTTCGCGTTTCTTTAGATAGCTTCTAGAAGGTTAAGAGAACCCCAAAAAATTTTTTTCAAAATTTTTGGGCACTTTCCCCCCAAGTTATGCCCGTTTTAAAATTTTGAACCCCCCTTTTGGGATGAAGGGTCAAAGGGGCAATGGAATTTTTTTCCTCAAAAGAAGTGTTGTTTACCCATAAGTATACCATAAAAATTTTGAAAATTTTGAACATGTGGAACATTGTCAAAAAAAATAAAAACTAACCCCCTGCGTGGTGAAATACTCAAAATTCACGTAAATAAATACCTCCAGCACAAGTAATTGGGAAACTAGTTACCAAAATGTCGATCATCACGAAAATATTTCATTTTGAGGACCACAGAACATTGTGAAAAAGGGCCCACACCATTGGCCTCCCTTACCCCTCCCCTTCCCCCGCCCCTGTGGTCGTTGTGATAAATAAAGTAATAACCGATATTGGTGTCGTTTTCATATGAATCAGACCTTCTGAAAACAATTTTGAAGTCTAATTCCCATTTGAACCACCACCACACCCCCCCATCGTCAAATTGGTGTACCCAAGTATACATTACATAAGGGCTATTCCATGCTAAAACAGACCAAAAGTGAAGTTGGGTCTTCCGATTTCGCTCAGATTTTTTTTATGAGTTCCCCTTGGTGGTCTATTCACGAAACCACGATTTTCCTTCTAACCCTCAAGGGGACTGGGGGGTGGGCTTCGTAATTTTCATGCAATTGTGATTTTTCGCCAAACTACCCAACTTTGCGAAGGCTTATATCTTGAAATAGGCTGTACTTTGGGGAAAACCGTTTGCGGGGCCTGAAAGAGAATTGAAAGTAGATTCAAAAGTGATAATCACATTTTGGAAAGCTCAAAGTTGAACTTTGGTGGCGAAAGCTCAACTTTCATTATATGCACAAAATATCAAAGCTAGGTACTATTTAAAAATCTGAAAAAATTACAGTGAGTAGCCCTTTTTATCATTTTTTCAACTGAGAAATTTTCAAGATGGGGTCTCCAGACTCCTGGGGGTACAGGGGTCCACAATTTTGACCGAAATTCAAAAAAATCGGTAAAGTCGAGTAACACATCGATGACTACTAATTCGAAGGCGCTGAGTTCGAATATGTACTCAGTTTTTTCATCCGACCCCTCTGAACCCTTAGCCCCCTCGATAGGGCCAAAGTTTGAAAAAATGAATAATAACGTGCGACCAGTCGTTTGTTGAGTTTTTGAGGGAGCTGAGTTCGAATATACCAACTACTTCCCCTCAAATTCGTATTTTTTCATTACGTTAAAGCGCGAGGAATAGGGTCAAATCAAAAAGTAAGTTGATATTCGAATTCTACGCACTCAAATTAGTGAGAATCGATATGCCACACGCCATTTTAATATCTTAACCCACTTTTCCCCAAAATTGGGAGGCCAGGGGGGCACTCAGGGGTCAAATCCAAAAAATAATCAAATATTCAGACCCGACTTCACTTTTGGTCTGTTTTAGCATGGAATAGCCCTTATGTAATGTATACTTGGGTATACCAATTTGACGATGGGGGGGGGGGGGTTGTGGTGGTGGTTCAAATGGGAATTGGACTTCAAAATCGTTTTCAGAAGGTCTGATTCATATGAAAACGACACCAATATCGGTTATTACTTTATTTATCACAACGACCACAGGGGCGGGGGAAGGGGAGGGGTAAGGGAGGCCAATGGTGTGGGCCCTTTTTCACAATGTTCTGTGGTCCTCAAAATGAAATATTTTCGTGATGATCGACATTTTGGTAACTAGTTTCCCAATTACTTGTGCTGGAGGTATTTATTTACGTGAATTTTGAGTATTTCACCACGCAGGGGGTTAGTTTTTATTTTTTTTGACAATGTTCCACATGTTCAAAATTTTCAAAATTTTTATGGTATACTTATGGGTAAACAACACTTCTTTTGAGGAAAAAAATTCCATTGCCCCTTTGACCCTTCATCCCAAAAAGGGGGTTCAAAATTTTAAAAAAGGCATAACTTGAGGGGAAAGTGCCCAAAAATTTTGAAAAATTTTTTTTTGGGTTCTCTTAACCTTCTAGAAGCTATCTAAAAAAACGCGAAATTTTTATTTGCATTTGGCGAAAAATGAAAAAATTATGAATAAAAACACACATTTTAGCCCCTCCCCCCCAAAATACTTGAGCTAGGGGTCCAAAAATGGTGTCAAACTTAATTGCCAGATTAGGGGAACATTTTAGGGTAGGAACGGTCAAAATCGGTTTCCAAGGCCAAAACCCTATACTTAACCGGCTATACTCTTTGTATTTAAAAAAACTCTCTCTTGACCCCCTCTTTCCTCCTGCCAACAGATCTATCGAAGAAACTGAAGAAAGAAACGTTAACGACCGCATGAAATGGGCAAAGTCCGAAAGTGGCGGAAATTGATTAGAATTATGTATTTCAGTGCAAATCGACTAATTTCCCATTTTTCTCCTTCAAAACAAAAAAAACAATGATACGACTTTATTATTTATCAATTTTTATAATTTTTATCGATGATGCAGTTGTATGAGAAAAACCCACTGAAGATACGATTACGTCGAGATTGTTATAAAAAGATTTGGATTTATATAAATACGGAAAGTCGATACCTATCATTTATTTTGAGTAGAAAAGGTAGCAAGTTGCTGTAGGTGCTTTCATCATCGTGATTTTGTGCGTTGTATGATCGAATCATTTCAGTCGCTGTAAAAGACCAGTTATTGGTAAGTGTAAAATTATCTGTTACGTATTTGATTCTTTTTATAAAATTTTTCTCATATTTTGTTTATAATCTCAATTCATCTCCGTTACAAAAATAGCATGAGGTATCTAGACCTGTCCAAAAATAAATTATTAACCTTTAAAACTGAAATAAAAATTTAGAAATTTCAAAAAATTTGAACTTTTAAAATTAAAATGGTATTTTTATTTCATCTAAAAATTTGGCCTTTTTTTTTTACATTCAAGTTGAATATCTATCAACCTAACTGCTTCACTTTTTTTGGTAACTGTTTCAAAAAAAATTATAATTTTTGGTACAAAGACAAAACATAAAAACCATTTCAAAAAACTTCCACTGAAACATTTTTTTTTAATTTCCAAATTTGTAGTGCAACTGAGGAGGAGCTCAAGTTTCGAAAAAAAAATGAAAATAGTTATGTAAGTAACTTTTATTCAACAAGAAAATCACTTGAGGTGTCCAACTCCAATTTGAAGATAATGAGATTTTTAAAATAACATGTTCAGAAATCCTCATATCAAATTAAATCTTTAGTTTTCTAAGTTAATTTTTCCATTTTTAGCAAATTTTTGAAATTTAAAAATCGTTTTTTAAAGAAAATTTTATGCTTTTGAAAAAAAAATTTCTCCACTGAAATTCGCGATTGAAGGCCCCAACCCTAGTTTCGACCCTAAACCAAATTTCACCATTTCCAACCGTTCTCGAGCCACCAGTAAGTCTTCAACTTTTTCCAATAGGTATTTTCGAATTTTTCTAGAAAGTAGACACAAAAATCAGAGACAGTTCAAAAGAGTGAGAAGGAGGAGAAAGCTATAAAAATTTCAATAGAAATTCAAAAAGAAATGAAAATTTTCAAAAACAAAAATTTCAATAATTTTAAATTTTTTCCAACATTTTATTGATTGCGTTGGGTGATTGAAATTCTGTACCTATCTCTCCCTCCACCACGGGTAAATTTTTCAATTGCACATTCGTCGTAATCGAAGATTTGTAAAAAATATTTTCATTTCGATTCGAATTAATTTCATTTCTGTTCATAAAATTCTGCTGTTTCGCCGAACATTTTTTCAGTTTAAGAAACAGCCGGGCTTAATGCTTTAAAAATTTCAAAATTTTGTCAAATACGACGGAAATGTACTTTCTACATTTTTTAAAATTCTATCGAATTTAACCCCCTCCACCTCGCCTACCTTCATTGACTTTGGCTCTGGTTAAAATTAATTTGGGCATCTGAAAATCAGATTCCTGCCTCATTTTGAAAAATCCACCTTTGGTGCAATTTCTGGGGAGGGAAACACTACAAGTAATTTTCTGATCAGTTTTCAATTTGACCATAGAAAAATTTAATCGATTAAGAACATGAGATCGAGAAAATAAATTATCAATGAAATTACCATCTATGTATCTTCATTTTCTAGACATAAAAAAAGAAAACATGATGAAGCTTCTCCAAATATTCTCATTGGTATTAGCTGTAGCAGTGTTGAAAACGGAAGCTTTTCCAAAACCAGACGAGTCCAGTGGAATAAATACCCTTGGGTAAGAACAGCACTTTCGTTTGGACGAATTTGGCACCTATTTTAAAATTTCGAAAGGATTCTTCAGTTGGAAATATTATTTTGTTACAGATCAATCAACATTAACGAAGGAATTTCCAGCATCGACTCAGAAAAAAATATCGTGAAACGTCAAGTTGTCCCAGGACCAACTGGACCAGGTCAATACGGTGGAACCTGGAAGTGAGTTTTTACTTTCATTTCATGAATTTGGGAGACGCTAAAATTATACCTCTCTAGGTCCCAGGTACAAGAATTCGGAAAATGACTGAAAATATTATTTGAAAATTGTTCACAGTTCGAATAATGGTAAAACACAAGTCAAAGCGGGAGTAGATTTCAATCAAGCACCAAAGTTAGGCTGGCATGCGGATGCTTCACACCAAATTTACAAAAATCCGAGTGGAAAAGTCACCGTTGATGCCTTTGGTGGGGCGAAACAGCAATTCAATCAAATTGGTAAATCGCGTCCTGACGTACATGGCGGCGTTAGAGTAAATTTCCGGTAAACAAAGAATGAATTTTGAAAAAAATATATCCATTTGAGTTGCAAATATCTCAACATTTTTTTTTATTTCAAAAGATTATAGAACCTTTTTTCGTTCATTGCTTATGTTTTATTGTATGTAGGTAGTAGGAATGCAATTTACATCAAGAAAAAATAATGTGACTAGCTCATCTTTCAAATAGAAGGGGTAAATCCAAAAAACCTCGAAAATTGAAGGAAATGATTATTTTTGCCTAATTTCAAAATTGAAGGGGTTACGAATGTATGTTGGAATTGAAAACATACAAGTTTAGAATCGGAATCATCTTGGATATGGATTAGACAGATAATAAAAATAGGATGAGAATTTCTTTCAAATATTTTTTGCTTAACAAGTTTCGATTTTAAGGGAGGTTTAGGGGCTCCCTGCCTAAAATGGCCAATAAAGTGTTACAAAAAATATATTTTTGGTTTTTAAAAATAATTTTTCAAAAAAAAGTTTATATTTTTATCTTTATTTACATAAAAAATCTCAGTGATTTAGGAACAATCTTTCAGTAATCACGCTATTTTTCGAATTTTCTATTGCACAAAGCTCATCTTTCTTCATTTTTTGAGTTTGACATTGTTTCTACCAACAAAAGGCCTCCTTTAATAAGTTGGTGAAATCGGTCCTTGACCCGAATTTGGTCGAAAGTGATACCAAATGTTATTTGGAACCTAAAAACATTCCACTTAAATTTTTGACCCCTTACCCCACCCCTTTCGGAATTATCGCACTATGTATGCTAAAAAATTCGATTACCGGCGATCTTTTCAGAAGGAAAAGAGGGGAAATTTTGAAATTTTCACAGATTGTTGGTATCACGTGGATGTATATGGTACATTTTTTGAATTTTTTTGTTCATATTTTCCCCATTTTGGAGAGGCTTGAAAATTTCAAAAAAAATTCAAAAAAATTTGGGAAGGGGGGTGGTGACATGACTGAAATCTTTTTATCTTTTTCCAAATGTTCGTTATAATAGTCAAGTAGATAAAACATATATTTTCTCCTCATTTCCAAGATAACTGCAACATGGTCAAAAAAATAAAACATGAGAGACGAAAAAAAAATCTCGATTTTGCTCAAGCTTAAGTAAATACTTACTAGTGAGTTCAGAATGATCCAAAAAATTTTAGCTCCTTATGATCGAAGGGGCTGACTGAAGAAAAATTTTATTTCATTTTGACCAACTTCCACCAATCCAAACACTGAATAGGTAGTTGAAATAATTTTTTTTTAATTTTCAACCCTCCTCTTCAATGAAAAAAATATCGAAAAATCAGGCCAGCAACACAGCAGAAAATACAGGAGATTCCAAATGATATTTAATTGCTAAAGAAATCATTTCACCTATTCAGTGCTTGGACTGGTGGAACAGGAGCTAAAAAATTGGATCATTCCGAACTCACCAGTAAGCACTTACAGTCCCTGCGGTTAGCATGAAAAAACGGGGGATTACTGCACTTTTTGAACACGATTGAAATGTGGTTTTTATTTTACTATGGCCCAAAAGTAAATTTACAAGAAGCGCAACCATCAAAAACTTCCCTTAGGAGTGAGGGTTTTTTAGGGGAAGTTTACCCCTATTTTCCACATGAAGGGGTTGGGGTAAATTTGATGTAATTTTCATATAATTCGACCCTCCTGAACTTGAATCTGCGATTAGTTTTCCGATCAAAAGTTTAGAACTCGCACAATCGTACAATTTATTTGTGTCACGAAAAGTGGCCAATTTTTAGGAAAAAGAGATAAAATTGCGATTTTTTTAAATCTTGAGACGAATAATGTGGATGAAGTAGAGTTTGAAATCAGTTTTTAATATAATTCGAACTTACAAAGTTCGAATTTGTTATTGGTTTCCCGATAGGAAGCGAAATACATTCTTGATTGTTGCCTTTTGGTAGTAAAAAACCGCCAATTTTTGCTAAAATCGACTCGAATCCGCAATTTTCCATTTTTTCAACCCAATACCTCGAACCAATCCTGGTATGAAACCATTTTTAGGCATGATTTGAACCTCCTGAACACGAATTTTTAGTTATTTTCCCGATTGGAATAAGAGAATTCTTTCTATCGTGAAATTGGTGGAGCGTAAAATGTCCAATTTTCGCCAAAACTGACATGAAATTGCGATTTTAAATTTTTTCAAACACCACACGTCCTTCCGATTGTGGTATAAAATCATTGGCCCGGGCCCATTATGCTTTCATTTTTTTCGACCATGTTTCATTTTTTGGGGATGTGGGAAAAATATAATTATGTTATACTTGACTAAATAACGAGCATTTAAAAAAAATTCAGTCATGGCACCCTCCTAAGAAATGTTTTGAAATTTTCAAACCCTCCAAAATGAGTAAAATATGAAAAAGAATTCAAAAAATTACTACAGTTACATCCACGTAATACCTACAATCAGTGAAAATTTCAAAATTTCTCCCCTTTTCCTTCTGAAAAAATCGCTAATTGAATTTTCAGCATATATTGTGCAATAATTCCAAAAGAGAAGTGGATCAAAAATTTAGGTGGAATGTTTTTATGTCTCAAGTAATATTTGGCATCACTTTCGACCAAATTTCAAAAGAGATGCCTGTTTGCTTCTTCGTTGAGGAAATGCAAAAAAAATTAGCATAAGAAATTCTGAGTCTTGTCTAAATCCCCCTTCACGAAATATTCTTGCTCTTGGCACTGATCTGTGAAAATTTCAAAATTTCCCCTTTTTCTTTCTGAAAAGATCTCTATTTGAATTTTCAGCATGTATAGTGCACTAATTCCAAAAGAGGTGGAGTCGGGGGGGGTCAAAAATTTAGGAGGGATGTTTTTAGGTCTCAAGTAATATTTGGCATCACTTTCGACCAAATTTCGGTCGGATTGTCAAGGGCCAATTTCACCAGCTTAAAACGGAGATCCTTTTGCTCCTTCGTTGAGGAAATGCAAAAAAAAATTAGCATAAAAAATTCTGAGTCTTGTCTAAATCCCCCTTCACAAAATATTCTTGCTTCCGGCACTGTGTCTAAGGTAAAAATTGAAGGAGCAATTTAATTTCAATGTCACCAATCCCTTCAAATCAGGTGTTAGTCAAAAAAATTGTGAGATACAAATTTGTTCGATTTTCACATCACTATTCATCCTCGCAATCAAAACCATTTTTGGAATTTTCTTCAACGATCATTTTATCCCTACAATATTTGAAAACTACGTAACCCTCTTCATGAATTTTTTTCTCAAATCTAAATCTCCTAAAACATTCGGTAGATAAGAAGCAGGTGTCTGACACGTTTCGGTATCAAGATAAAATCAAGACCACTACCAATTCACCAATCTTCCAACATACCTATATTTTTCTCCGATGAAACCTATAATCATAAAAAAAAAATGGTGAAATTATTCACGGACGTGTTTCCAACAACCTTGAATTTTTTCCTACCCCCTTTGGTCTCACGATCGTCGAATTTCTCGTCAGAACAAAAATTCGCATCATTCGACTCCCCTCCCTTCCTCCACACCATGAGAAAATTCGGCTACCAATGCATTCTTTCAAATCGCTATACAAAAATGTAGTAAACAATTAGAATTCTCTAATCACCGAGGCATTCTTCCTAATCCGCTACTTGTTTACTTAATCCCCGGTATTCTGACGATGAACCAGTTGAAGGAATAATTTACCTAAAGTTAGATTGTCAAACTGCAGACGACCTTGCACCTCTCCTGTACTTAGTTTCCATAGTGCCTGTAGAGAACTACGTACATTTTGTTGAATACACGTTTAACGTTTACGAACGCGACGTTTAGAAGTCGAGATCGACGGCGAAATAATCTCC
>JAVBJF010001027.1:0-23910 GCA_033439095.1 Pseudococcus viburni | reverse complement strand
ATTTTTCAAGGTGACAAAATTTTTGGCCTGGCTCTTCCGTGTTCTTGGGCTACCGAGCACGTGAAAATATGTAATAATTGTTATAAAAATTATACGTTGTACTCGTATGACGATTCTTTGAGTACCTATACACTCTCTCGTTTGAAGTCGATTTATGTTCGCTATAACAAACCGTACACTGAAACGAACTTGATAAGTGTACGTACGAAACGTATTGTTTGATGAGGTAAATATTTTAAAACATTACTGACAGCGGACCGGAGCTGAAGACCGAACGCGAGGAATATTTAACTTTCGCTCGTTTCGTATATATTTCGTTTAAAGGTACCTACTCGTACATCGTACACCTATGGGTTTTATAAAAACACATTACGTATGTACATATTGGTCAGGACTTTTAAGTACTCACGTACTCTAGGTATCCATGGGTAATGTACGTTGTACCGAAACCGTATACCTGCGAACAATTTGCTAAAACTATAAACGCGTTTACCGCATCGTCTGGTGGTTAATTAGATGAGAAATTGGCGTCAGGCCGCATGTGGCATTTTGGATCTCATTTTAACGCTTTCGATTCGCCATTTCTTGGTCGACGATGCTGGTCTACCTTGCCATGGTTTTATCACACATGCTCCGGACGTTGTCACGGATAATTGCTGATATAGGTATTGGAAATCTGATCAGGTCACGTGCGCCTGACGTATACACGGCTGAGAATTTTTACGGATCATTGATACATAATCTGTTTGTCGGAGCTGCGCTGAAAAGGCGAAAGAGTGGCAGCAGCGTGAGTGAGCTTAATCAAATACATCCATATATTCCATAATATATCATCGGGTTGGTCGCCGAAGGCTAAATTTACACGGCGAATGCATCGGGCACTAAAATCGAAATGTTACGTTCGACGATCGTTCGTCTTTACGTGTTTGGACGATGGAAGGATTTTTTTTCATCAGGGTTTGAAAAGTGGCGAAGAATTTTTTTTTATGTGTTTTTGGTTTGAATATTCTCAAAATTGCGATTTTTAGTTTTTTTCTAATCCAAAATGTTTGAATTTTCATAATTTGAGACGCAGCCAGGGATACCCAACCATATGTCGGAAAAATTTTTTTTCGTTTTTTTGACTCTTTAAATAGTACAGACTTGTACCTTTCGAATAGAGCAAACCGCATTAAAAAAGGTTGAGAAATGAATTTTCTATGATTTTTCAAAGTTTACCAAAAAATGATTTTCAAAAATCAAAGTTTTGAGAAAAACGCAAAACAAAATTTGGAACTGTTTTCAATGAATAAAAAAAAATTATGTTCTGTAAACGACTTTTCTCATCGGAAATGGTTTATTTACGTCCTCTTACATCACTTTAGGTCATTGACCCCTTCCAGAAGTTGCCGGCATCGAAAATCGAAACCATACCATATGTCGGGAATCATCTTTTTTCAAGAAATAATGACATTTTTGGTACAAAATTTGTTTTTTTAATAATCGTACACCACTGTAGTTCATTAAAACAAACCTGAAATTACGTGCATTGAGAAATGAAATCTTAGTGCAATTCAAACAACTTTACAAACCAAACGGTGAAAATCGTGCTTTGAAAATTGAGGAGCGTTTTATCAAACCGCACTAACTCCATTTTGGTCATTTCTCAGAAAACGCGATTTAGTGTAACTCGGGGGGGGCAGGGGCGCAGGGGGTCAAATGCGGTATCGACGGGTAGAGGAGGTCCATACGAGATGAAAACATGCAATTGTCCGGTTTTGTACGCACCCGGGGGGCGGGGGGGAGCCAAAAGAAAAACAACTTATGCGTTTTGATCTAAAATTTGACTGTTATTGCGTTTTGATTTAAAATGTCTCTTTTATTGCGTTTTGATCAAAAAATCACGAACTTTCATACAGTTATTTTTTTTCAAAACGATATAACTCCACTCACAAAAGTAATTTAATGAACACTCTAACACTTATTTTTGACGTACTGTTATTATTCATTCGATATTAACGCCATATAAACCTCCGAGCGAAAAGAGAAATCAAAAATTTAAAATTTTTGAGAATCGAAAAAAATGAATATTTTTTGATATCTTTCAGGCTTACCTTTTAGGCTATCATACCGCACGAATGTGGTGGAAATCACTCGTAGTTATGTAAAAATATCTGTAGAGTCGTTTGCGATGCTTCCCGGAGACCGAAACGCAGTGTTACCATGAGAAAAACACGAAAAACGCTAAAAAAAGTGGAGTTAGTTACGTTTTGCAGAAAAACGGGGCCAACTAAACCGCTATTGAAAAAAAACGAGAATTCAATGGCAGTTTTATGGCACTAGGAAGGGATTTTATGGTCTGGCGATTGCGGCAATCGATTCCCCGCTAAATTTTACATACGGATCAAGTCTTATCTCATTTTTGACCAAAATGGAGTTAGTGCGGTTTGATAAAACGCTCCTCAATTAGTGTTCAACAAATATCCGGATAATCAAAATAAAGAGTTTCAACGGGAAAAAATTGAATTTTCGATTTCGATAATCGATTTTTCGATTTCGATAATCGATTCTTCGAATTCGATTTTTTGATTTCGATAATCAATTTTTCAATTTCGATTTCGATAATCGATTTTTCAATTTCGATTTTTTGATTTCGATAATCGACCTTTAAATTTTGTGAGGGTTCGTGAAAGAATTCGGGAACTCTCGGAAAAGTTCAACCGTTTTCGGGATGTTTTCGGAGCTGTTCGGCAATTTCCGTGTGATATCCGGATAATCCAAATAGTATTTGGTATTTGGATATCCGGATATTTGTTGAACACTACTACGTATCAATAATAATGAAAGTTGTATATTTTAACATATTTTTATAAAATTCCGACATATGGTATGGTTTCAATTTCTCAGAGGCCTTCGGCAAAATTCGCTTTTTAACCAAGAAGATGACACTTTTGGGACCTGAACCTATTCTCATATGAAAGTAGAGGGTTCATAGTATACAAATTGATAAAAAAAAAATTTCCATATTTTTGGTCATTTTTTCTTAATTTGCGTTTTTCTCGAAATTTACTTTTCCGACATATGGTCGGGTATCGCTGGCTGCGTCTCATTTTTTCAAATTAAAAAAAAATTCCCATTGTTTGAATTTAAAAAAAATTAAAAATTCAGAATTTTTTCAACTTTACAATTTCTTATTTTTTTCTCAAAATTTTTTAGTTTAAATTTTCATATTTTTCTCAAATATTGTTTCATATTCCATTACTTACTATTTTTCAACTTCAAATTTCAAAGAAAATTGATAATACAACAGTTAAATTTGAAAGTTTCTAATTTCTTTGACCTTTTTCCTAGATGGAAAAAATTTTGGAAATGGAAAGATACCTATCCGGAAAAAATTTCATCTTGAAAAAAAAAACAGAAAAAAAATACAAGAAAATTAAGAGGGTGTTCTACGTTTTGATTTTGCGTTTTTTTTTTTGAATTATGAAGATGAAGGGGTAAGTGATGAAACAATGGACGAATATGATTTTAGTGCGTAAAAAGAAGATAATCAAATTATTGAACAGTTTAAATTGCCAATATAATTATGATACTAAAAATTTGAAGAAATGCGAGATTTCTCTGAGACTACCGAATCAAGTTTGTTTAAATTTGGATTTGTTATGTAAAAAGCATTCCTGACAAGCTAACAAAGTCCTTTTTAATTTTTTTTTAAAATAAAAAAATATTCCCATTAAATATTTTTTTTGAAAACCAAAAAAAAAACTCTTATCAGCCTGTCAGGAATGCTTTTTTACATAGAATATCCAAATTTCATTCAGTATTTAGTAGTCTCTGAAAAATCTTGCACTTCTTCAAATTTAGTATCATTTTAATATGTTGCCAATTGAAACTTTTCAATTGTTTTATTTTCTTCTTTTTACGTAGGTAGGTACTGAAATTATATTCGTCCATTATCTCATAATTTTACTCCTTTATAATCCCCAAAAAAACGCAAATTCAAACAACGAAATGTTCGATTTGTCAATTTCCTATTCCTTCTTATGCAATCAGAAATACGTAGAGCACCCCTTAAGAAAATTTGAACTTGAATATTTTTGGAATAAAAAAGTTTGAATTTGAGAATTCAGCTTGGGTGAAAATTTTTGTACATAAGGTTAGTAAAAAAGAAGAATATGAAAATATGAATTTGAAAATTTTTTGAAGTGGAAACAAAATGATAAAAACTTGAGAATAAGTGGACAATTTTTGATTTTTGATTTTCAAAAAAATTTGAACTTGGAGAAAAATTGTAGCAATTCGAGAAAATTATCGAGGTGTCTTATCTTAGGCAGAAAACAAGAAAACTTAGAAAACAGCAAGAATTTTTATTTTACTCTTGAATTTTTTAATCGAGTAATGACCTTTTTGCCCTCGCTTTTCTCAGACAGGAATTACGCATTCATAGGCGGTGATGGGGGGGGGGCATGGGGGGCTCACGCCTTCGAAATGTTGAATTATTCCCTCCAAATCATTTCTGTGTATATGTTTCACTCAAAAAAAATTCGAAATCACCTAATTTTCAAGGCATAAACTATCAATGTGACGAATTTCCTGCTTTTTTCAAGTTACTAAAATAGTCTTTTTGATGAAGAAAATAATTAGGGGCTTACTAGTAATCGATCAAAAACGATGCACAATTATCGATTGTTGGAACAGAAATTTTTTCAAAAATTCTGTAAATCTTGTTTTACCATGTAGCAAAAAAATATGAAATTTCTACACCAAAGAAATGGAATTTTTTCAAACAACAAACTATTAAAAAACGAATTATTTTCTTGCTGAAAATCATCAATTTTTCAAATTTCAACCCTCGCTTCGCTCGGACATATGAAAATAAAAATATATTTGAAAATGAAAGGTTGAAGATTTCGCCTCCATTTTAACGCTAAAATTTGATTAAGTGAAGAAATGAATAGATTTAGCTTTTGAATACCTTTTTCTTCAAAAATTTTCGCCCTCGCTTCGCTTGGTTTAATTTTACACAATTCATCCTCAAAATTATGGTAGAACCCCCTTTCCTTCCATTGATTCTTCATATTGAAAAAAGGTTGAGTAAAAATCTCGTAATGATAAGGATGAAAACATTTTTGAGAGGGTGGAAAATGAACATTTTTTAAAAACTGGAGCTCAAGCCCCCCCCCCCTTACCCCCGAAAAATTTACTGTCCATCTCCGCCTATGTACGTAGGTATTTCTTATTTTTTAAAAATAATATCTTTGATTTGAAGAATTATTTCAAAAATCATGTAATTTTTCAAATATTTATGTTTTTATTGTTTTTTTTAAAGCATAGAGGAAAAATTCTTGGTAATTCATTCAGAGTCTCGCGTAAGTCCTGTTTTTTGATTTTGAGATTTTGTGGGACATCTTAAATTTATTTTATATTGGTCAATTTGCACTATTTTCTGAAAATACCTAGTCAGAATGAAATAACGAAAAAACGTAGGCTGATTTGAAGCAAGAAATATGCCAGAAAAATGCACAAAATGGGAATTGCCATTATTCAGATCCAGTTGACACTTTTATGGTGAAACTTTATACTGAAAAATTTTTCAAGTTGGAAAAAAGTTTGAATTTTTGAGAAAATCTGTACCGAAGTAAAACATATAAAACGAAACAGTTTGAGGTAGTTAAAAAAAATTAACCTCAAACATTTTTTGAGTAGGTTGAAAAAATTGAAAAATTTCGGAGTACCTACCTACAAAAAATCGAAAAATTAAAAGCTTAAGAAAATTTAAACCAGAAACACAATAAAGAAAATAATTTGTCAAAAAAATCCTCATTCACCAATACGTCAGTGTAAATTTTGCCTTCGGTGATGTGGTCTACCGTCTGTGTGCCTATTCGATATTGATGAAAACGCCAAACCTATGGAGAAGTTCAAAGGTCACTCTGCGCCATACATTGCAGTCTTGTACACAGATCCGTGTGTTATTCCTTCTTTTTCGTACAACTTTCACTATGTGAATACGAGATCGGTACGCGAGACGATCAACAGTTTGTTAGACATGTGTAGAGAACATGATCATTAACAGAAGGCTTAATATGTGGTTACATTTGTACGCGATATGCATATCGAAGCGTACGAGAGGATCGATTTAGTAGGTACGAAAATATGCCTGTGAGATGGGTTTAGGGAAGGCTTCGAAGTTCGAATACGGTTATGTATTGTTTTTATCAACTTGTCTATTGTTTGATATGATTTATGACATCATATTTGTTACATTAGTGCCTTTTTTTTCCATACGATTTTGGTGTTTTCACATATCGTATTGTACCTATTTACTATGTATGGTTACGCGTATATTCTGGATGTACTCAGCTCCGATGGGAATGAGGCTAACCTACTAGAACGTTGAGTATAAGTATGGTCTTATGAGAGAATATGATTAACGGCTCATCGCGTTCACTATGCTACTTTATTATTACGATTTTGTCCGAATTTTTCGCTGCACCGTGCCATATTCAATTTTTTACCTCGTACGTAGGTAAATTGATCGAAAGAAACGAGACTGTGATTCATTATTTTAATAAATTTTATTACCTTTTGGTACGTAGACGATGCGAAGTCTACGTACGGATATGGACTAGTAAAAGTACCTAGTCATCCGTAATACTGACCACTCTTTTAATAAATCCTATTATATTCGTAAGAGTGTAGCCGGTGCAGCGTAGATTAGTCGAATTTATCATGCTGATCGAGATGATAATTGCATGCTCTGCTCGGTGTTAATAAAAATGGATGTAATTAATCCATCAAACGCGTTATTACTATCCGGAGAGATTATAACTTTTTATTTCTTCCATCTTCCTGTTGTATCTTTATCTATACTTCCACTTACCTATATAATCGTTTGATTTTTTTCTATTGTCACCCGAGTGAATGGCGGATTAGATTGGTCGATCGAATAATTGAATTGGAATTGGTTTATATTATATTGAAAGTGATATGACGAGTCAATTTGCAAATTGATCCGATGATTTGGATTTTCGATTCTAGGAGCTGATTGACGGGGTGTGCGATTAATCAGGCTTGTGCATTGTGGAGTAGAGGAAGTGATGCATTCTTGGCTTATTTGCTCGTTATTCTCTCGACTAGGTATATGGTTTTTTATGAGATTCAATTCCAACTTGGAAACGGTTTATGTATGAAGATTTTATGGCTTTTGTTGTTGGTTGGTTTCTCTGTTACGAATGCTTGGTGTTTTTACGATCAATTTGCCGGAGTACCGGTTTTTTTCGAATTTGAAATTGAAGTGAAAAGGTGTGGTGGTTGTGGAGAGGTTTAAGAATAGATGTTGAATTGATAAATGCGGAGGATTTTTTTAGAAGTGGTGAAATTTTGTGTAGAAATAGGTACCTGCCTAGGTCTAGTTGAAAATGTACTGGTATAATTTATCTCTTTGAATAATTTTATTGAAACTGTTCAGTAGCGTAACTGGGCATCGGGGAGGGGGGGGTCAGAAATACACACTGAAAAAAATGAGAAATGAAAAAGAAATAAAAAGTGTTTGAAAAATAATAAATTTCAAAAAGAGATAAATTTTATCCAAAAAAATAATAACGGAACACCATTCACAAAATTGGCAAAATTTATTCTAAAAAAATAAGAATATTTATCTCGCAATTTGGTAAAATTTATTTTTATGCAATAAATTTTACCAAATTTCGCGATAAATATCATTATTTTTTTAGAATAAATTTTGCTAGTTTTGTGAATGGTGTTTCGTTATTGTTTTTTGGATAAAATTTATTTATTTGTTTTTTCAGTGCAGTGGCGTCGGAGGCTTTTTTTGGGAGGGTAAAAATTGGCTATGGAGGCCTGGAATACCAGAAGGATTATTGAGGAAGGGAGTAAACCAGGGTCCGGAACCACTTGGGAGAACAACCAAAAAAAGACCAGGGGAACCACTTTTTTCGAATTTTCAAATGAGAACTAGCACCAGAACCAGTTGAAAAAATTTATAGAACCATTCCCAATATAGGGAACAACCAGGGAGAAGTAATTTTGAAACTAACCATAACCACCAGAACCAGTTTTTATCTAGATTAAAATAGTTTAAGATCACCAAGAGCAGCAGCAGAACCCAACCTTGATTTATTATTGCTTAAACTAGTTATTCAAATTTCAATTATTTCACAAAAACTTGATAAAATTACAAAACTATACGCAGATCTTAATTTGACTTCAAAATTGAAGTTTAGTCAAATTTTGATGTGTTATTTTGAAAGTAAAAAAAAAAACAAAAAAAATGACTGGAACTGGGAGCACCAGAACCACTTGGAACCGGGAGAACCAGTACTAATTGGAACCACACCACAACCAGGAGAACCATTAAATTTTCTTGACTCCTGGAACCAGAACCAGAACCCCACCAAAAAAACTGACTACGGAACCACTTTAGAACCAGAACCGGAACCATTTCATCTCAAAGGTTAAAGAGCAGCGCCAGAAGCACCAAAAAAAAATTTTCAAATGGTTCCGGACCCTGGAGTAAACAAAAACCTTCTTTCACACTGTTGTCTCATATAGATAATAGAACTGTGATTTTGATCATGCTCAAGCAAGCGAGGACCAAGCTTTGAAAGAATTGTATTTTTAATGCTCAAAAAATATATTTTTTGTGTTTTAATGCTTTGAAAATCCCTATCTGAGTTGGGGGAGGGGGGTACATTTTGTTTGTACCCTGGCCACCGATTTCGAGGCTACCGTGTACTCATTGAACCCCATTTTCCGACGCCACTGTACAAAGGATAGGTATATGTATATTTTACAACGTTCAATAAGAAAAGCAAAATGGATGGGGTCGTGAAACACTAACATGCCAAGTTTATGTACTCACGTTGAATTAGAAAAGTTGTTGTGAGAAAATCTTTCAAAAGAAGATAAATTGAGGTGATTTTGATTTTTGATAAAGTCTCGATTTTCAAAAAATGGTTTTGCCCCCCCTCCCGTATTTATGTCACTGAAATTCGTAAATTTAATTTGAAAAAATGAAATAATTATACTGTTCGATGTTGACAACCTATTGTCTAAAAAATAATGAAAAAGTAAAATTAATACTAATTTCGCCAACATGATGAAAAAAGAAAAAGCTTTAGGTTTTTTGAATGTACTTAGTTCTGAAAAATGAATCAATTTTTTCTGGATTGGTAACAGAAGAGAATTTTTTGAAAAAAAAACCATGTGCGTGTAGTTTTTATTGAAGGACATTTTGAGATATCCTTCAACATTTTCAATAAATCTATCAAAATTTATTGCACGAATTTTAATTAAAATGTCAGATTGTGGTACAGCTTTTACATTTTAATGAAGAGGAGATCTTGTACCTGAAAAATTTTCAGAATTGAATTGGAATCTATTCGGGAGGAAAGTCACCTCAAAAATTTTAAATTTATTGAAAAATTGCAGATAAAGAATGATTTTGGTAAATTGAATTCAGATTGTCCGAATGATGAAAAAATGTGAATTTTTGTCTAGACTTCATCGAAGAGTAAGTAATTGTAAAAAATTGGTTAGTAAAAATGCTTGGTTTAATAAACTGACCAATTTTTCATCTACATATTAGTATCGAAGGGAAGTGCATGAAAAAAAGTCATTATTTTTCTATTTTTAAACAAAATTCTAAAATCTTCAATGTTTACAATGTTAATTGAAAATTTGCATGAATTTTTCATTGAAATGCTGATTGAATTGTGATTTAAGTATTTCGACGACAGTTTACTGAAGGGCGAGTAATTTGAGTGTTTCAGAAATTTTTCAAGAAGTAAGGAAAAATGAGTGATTGAACAGTTTGTCCATTTGGGACATCTTGTCCAATTGTCCATTTGGGACATAATGTCCAATTGTCCATCTGGGACATAATGTCCAATTGTCCATCTGGGACATGGTGTCCATCTGGGACATGGTGTCCATCTGGGACATGGTGTCCATCTGGGACATGGTGTCCATCTGGGACATGGTGTCCATCTGGGACATGGTGTCCATCTGGGACATGGTGTCCATCTGGGACATGGTGTCCATCTGGGACATGGTGTCCATCTGGGACATGGTGTCCATCTGGGACATGGTGTCCATCTGGGACATGGTGTCCATCTGGGACATGGTGTCCATCTGGGACATGGTGTCCATCTGGGACATGGTGTCCATCTGGGACATGGTGTCCATCTGGGACATGGTGTCCATCTGGGACATGGTGTCCATCTGGGACATGGTGTCCATCTGGGACATGGTGTCCATCTGGGACATGGTGTCCATCTGGGACATGGTGTCCATCTGGGACATGGTGTCCATCTGGGACATGGTGTCCATCTGGGACATGGTGTCCATATGGGACACTTTTCTAAGTTACTGACTGTTGACATTTCTTCAGTGCCCTTTTAAGGGAAAAGCTAGAATTTGTTTCCCAAAGAGATTTTACAAAGTCAGCATTTTCCAACCAAAAAGGAATTTTTTCTGATTTTTTTCGACTCGTTCTATGTTTACTACTTTTTCTCACTCAAAACAAACATTTCTTTGCTTTTTTCACGTAAATGTTCAATTTTATCATTATTTGCGGAATTAGGGCTTCAGTTTGACTTCCTTCAAAGAAAGTTCTGACCTTGCTTTTAAATTAAATCATGTCATTTTTTTCAATTCCAACTTTTTGTTGAAATTTTGAATGAATTACAGTAATTTTGTATTATTTCTTCCATACGTTTCAATCAATACATTTTTTTGAAATTCAATTTTCAAATGTACAGACAGTCGGAATTCAACAGAAATACTTCCCAGGGAATCTGTTTTTTTCCTTCTTCCCTTCTTCTCACTCTTCGCTCCTCTCAAGAAATGATGTGATTACTTGACCATTCGGACGTAATGCCCTAAATTCGGATCTGGTCTCCCAAATTCAAACGGTGATTACTTACTCTTCGAATGTTCTATGCATTCTGAAGTATTTATGCTTGCTCCTCTAAGGATTTCATAAAGCGGAGGGGGAAGGAATAGAGGAATTCGAAAAAACTCATCTACAATTGAGTTAAAATTATACCGTACAGATTTGTGGATCATAATAAATACTAGACAGACATCGAGTCTGCCATTATACGCGATTCTCGCGAGACAAAAAGTAGGAAATAAGTCGCTAAATTATTGGCCGGCGCAATCAATGACACAACCAGTCTTCTTTGTTGCTTTTACGTTACTCTGGTTCTAATACGTCCAGTATGGTCTATTCAAGTGCAAATTGGGTTGCACTAGTGACATAATCGAGTTAGACGTTTTCGCTGTGTGCATGCTTTGGGTTTGTTGATGCATTTACACATCGTTCCATTTCTTTTGACGTCTGTGTCTGCGTCTCTGGTACCTCCAACAATACCCTATGGGAGATGATTTTCGCGAAGCCGAGAGTTTACTTTTTTTTTGGTATCTGAATATCTAGAGCTTGTTTTCAAATCGAAATAATGTCTAGGTTTTCTCCGCCTGCGAAATGTGGCTGGTAAGATAATCGCGATGGAAATAGAGATGGATGATCGTAGCGACCAAACAGCCGCAACCGAATGGAAAATAACAATTACCAGGAACGTGTTTATGGCGATGGCGTCGAGAAAAGCAGGAAACTGGTCGAATGGTTTTTTTCTTCTATATAGGTAGCGAATCGAGAAATAAAAATTATCTAAATATTATAATCTCTTTAATCACTGTCACCGCGATACATTGACCTTGCTTTTCCTGTGCCAAGTTCGGTTTGGCGGGGTCTACTCAGCGCGTAGAAGTCGGCGTCGCATTGCGTCGCCGGAAACGGTTGCCATTGTTAAACGATTATGTATACTTTTGCAGCTGCTGCGCTAAATTCGTATTCGGTGTAATGACTTAATATAGAGAAGCGATTTCGATCTCGTTACCGAAGATGTGATTAAAACGTGACGAAAGAATTAGCCATTTGAGATGGAGCAAAAAAACCATCTGTGAGTAGTTTCAAAAGTATATCAAAGGAGGGCTGCGCTTCTGATGCGGACTGTTCTTCGCATCGAGCAGCGTATAAATTATACTCGCGTTCGTGGCGATGAGGTGAGGCGAGTACTCGACGTGGATATGCGACGTGCATAAATTATTCACTTGTTACGTTTCAATTGACCATTACAATTCAGGAAAACTATCGAACGAGTATAATAAGTCAGTGGGTCAATCTTATGTACGTGCATGTGAGCTTCGTCGTAATGAGATAAACGACCGCAATGTACATATGATTCCTTTTTATACGTTCGCTCCGATAGGTAGTCTCATATGTAAGAAAAATACCTATCGTATCACGCGATCCATTTATACGCACAAATGGAGTATTCAACTCCTCAGATGCTTCGCATTAAATTATATTACGAAATTTTCGCCAAGAAATCGAACGATCGTTGCTTCGATACGAAACCTAAGATATGCACGTCTAGGTGAAGACTTCTTTTTATTCGTTCAGAATGTTTGATTCAATGTTCAGATGAAAATCTACGTAAAAAGTCCAAATTTTTATATTTTTCTTGAAAAAATTTCCAAGTTGAAATTTTCTTAGAATTTTTTTCAACTTCACGTCCAAAAAATCCCAACTTTAAGTTCAAGTCCAAATTTTTCCCCAGTTAGACTTCAAATTTAAAAAATTTTCAATTTTTTCAACGAAGTACGCGTCTAAAATTTGTTAGGCAAAACTACAAATGATCTCGAAAGTATTTTCAACTCATCTCCATAAGTCTATGTTGGAAATTTTCAAATTTTTTATTTCATATTTTTTCAATATTTTTTCCTAGTTTTTTTTAGATTTTTTCCAACTTTACATCTGAAATGTTTTTTAGTTTCAAATTTGTATTTTCTTCTTCTCCGAAGTTTTCAACTTCTAGTTCAAAAATTTTCCATCTTTATATTTTTTCAGTTTTTTACCGTTTCAGGGTTAACTTTTTTCCAAATTAATTTTAACTGTTCTATTTTTTAATTTTTTTCAGCTGTATGTCTAGAAAAAATTTCCGTTATATCGGAAAAATGAGCATGTTTCATATCATCAACATATTGTTAGATATTTTCCTAAGATTCGTTATTTTGTTAAGATTTTAAAAAATTAGACAAAATGTCAATAGGTATACTGTCCTGCGAATTCGATCCTGCAAAAAAATATTATAAATATGCACTGAGAAAAATGGAGAATGAAAAATGAATATAAAGTGTTGCAAAAAATTATAAATTTTATTCAAAAAAAAAATTTTTATCTAAAAAAAAAAAAATTTTATCCAAAAATAATAAATTTTATCAAAAAAAAATAAAGTTTATCCAAAAAAAATAATAACGAGGCACCATTCGCAAAATTAGCAATTTTTATCAAAAAAAATAATAAAATTTATCACGAAATTTGGTAAAGTTTATTGCATAGAAAATAAAGTTGGTCAATTTTGCGATAAATATTATTATTTTTTGAATAAATTTTACTAGTTTTGTGAATGGTGCCTTTTTATTATTACGTTTAATAAAATTTATTTTTTATTTTTTTGAGTGTGCCTGTTATTGATGTCAGACAAAATGAACCAGTCATATGCAAGATCCCTAAGTCCATGTAAGCCTGCATATAGAAATAGAAACCACCCTTATGGGGTCAAAAATCGGTGTCAACTTGAAAACCAATTTTTGACCCCCTAAGGGTTGTGTCTATATACAGACTCGCATGGACTTTTGGGATTTTGCAAGTAACTGGTTCAAATATGAGTATTGTGAAGATTTCTGCAACTTGGCATTATTAAAAACTGAGCGAAAATTTAACAAAATGTGAAGTGAGATTGATTTTCAAGCAGGTGATTTTTTTTTATGTTAATATTCGTCATTGCAGAATTTTTTATCTGGCTTGAAATTTTTTCTAGCTTTTGTGATTTGATGTAAAATTGAATGATGAAAATTTTAATATTAAGTTACGCAATTATCAAAGTTTGTATGTAATTTGGAACATTTAAAACTAGTTTTTCTCACCGTTTTTGAGAAAAGACAAGAAATGGCGGATTTACAAAATTGGAAAATGGGTTTGGATTTTGTATGGTTCAGTTTGGAAAGACCCATTTTGTGATCGAGTTTGGTTTTTGGGGTTTGTTCTTAATATTTGTGTTTCGTTTTTCGTTTCTGTTCCGTTATTTTCATCTTTAGGTTATTCTGTTTCGGTTCTGTTTACGTTACCCTCAATTTTTCTTAAGTAATGTTCCCGAACCATTCTTCTTCGTTTTTTTGCTGTTCGTGGTTTTTTACATTCTTTGCTTTTTAGTCTTTATTAAATTTCATCAAATTGAAAATCAAAATTAAGTCTTTATATCATTCTTTGAAAAATTAAATTGAATTGAGTTTAAACGAAAGTTTCTACTCGTTTCCTTCAATTATTCCTCCTAGGTATGTACTCCTGAACCTTAAAAAAAATTGAAAAAATCAAAAACAGATTTTTTTCGTCCCCGTTTTGTTACTGATTTTTTTACATCTCAATTTTTTGTTCAGGTTCGGATCTCATAATAATTTTTCAGTTCTAACTCAACTTTTCAATTCTGGTTATGTTCTTTTATATTCAATATTCAGCCTTTTTAAAATTTTGTTCATCCCTAAAATAGCGTTTTCTTCGTTTTTGGTTTCCGTTTCCGTTCTTTTTTGTTCAAACGACAGGAACACTGCCAACAATCTTTCATTATTATCATATTTCATTCAAAATTTCTCCAAGTTTCCAAAGTCAGACAAAAGTCTTAACTAAATGTCATTTTGTCTCTTTCCTTAAAAATTTCTCCAAGTTTTAAATGTCATTATATCTAAATGTTAATGTTATCATGTTTTTCTTTAAAAATTTCCCCGAGTTTTTAAAAACCAGACAAAACTCCAATGTACCTACCTGAATATCTAAAACGTGATGCAAAAAACATCCCGCGAAAAAAATTATTTACTTCAGATCCAGCCTAGAAACATGAAACGTGTTTTAGAAAATTTCAAGTCAATTTCGTTACTTTGTTCGAATGAAAGTTCAACATTTTTGTCGAATTTTGGAATAAAAATTGAAAAATTTTGAAAAAATTTTGGACAATCTTTCATTATTATCATATTTCATTCAAAATTGCTCCAAGTTTCCAAAGTCAGATAGAAGTCTTTACTAAATGTAATTTTGTCTCTTTCCTTAACCCTATAATTCGCGGTTGTGCCCCGTTTTGAAAAAAATTATTTTTTTGCTATTTTTTTAATGTTTGTGATGCTAGAAACACGAAACAACTTTCAAAAAAATTTTCGGCCCCCAATTTCAAAAATTACATCATGTACACTGTAGTGTACATTGCGAAGATTAGGTCAAATCTTTGATTCCTTTCTTAGTACACTACAGTGTACGTTGCGAACGATAACGTGAAACGCGACGACGTAGGTTTCTTATCTTATCTACATTAAAGTGTATACCAAGGAAGATGAATGTGCAAATTAATTTTCGTGAGATGATTTCTCTTCATTTTTTCTGCATAAAACTCAATTTTGTGAAAAAACAGTGCATTTTAGCGAAAAAATGAATATAACCAAAATTGTTGAGCGTGAAATTTCCTTTGTCTTATAGGTATTCATTTTTATGAAAAGCGACTAGTTGACATGTTATTTTTTAAAAAACTGCAATTCATCAAATTTTGAAACTTTACAAGTACCTATTGCCATAAAATTTAATTTTGTGTAAAAAGGAAGCATTTTAGCGAAAAAATGAATTGAACCAAAATTGTTTTGAGATATACTTCTTACTGTGTGAAAAACTATGAAATTCTATATATAAATCGTCCGTGATCCAAAAATGAACAATTCCAACCCAAACATCTTATTTTATTTTTTTTTATTATTTTTTTGAAATCACATTTTGAATAAAGTTGTCTTTTCCTTTTTCTTATAGAAAGTTTCACTTTTGAATGACTGAATCACAAAAAATTATTAAATTTGGGTTCTTTATCAAAACATCGGAAGATTCACCAAAATTGGACTGGGGTGGGGGGGGGGTGTTATTACCGCAGCATTCAAATTTTTTTACCTCGACTATGTAACATTATCACGACTCATGACTCGCAAGACAATAACACAAGCATGTATCAATCACCTAACTAAATCTGATTACGAAATGGAATGTTTAGATCTCCAGACATAGAATAAAAATAGCTGCTGATAAAGTTTTATCGCGAAATTCTGCGATTTTAGCTTTAGTCATCATTCGCAACGTACACTCTAGTGTACATTCCAATTTATGAATGTTAGTCGGCATCATTCGCAACGTACACTATAGTGTTCGTCAACTTTCGAGCTTAATTTCTTGGAAAGTTTCTTTAGTTACAGCAAAATCAAAGTGTTCATTGGAAAGAGCATACTTTTCTAAACAAAATTTCTCACTCACACTTACAATTTTTTTGATTCCAACATTTAATTTTTTTTATTGTTTTTGTGGTGTTTTGGCGATTTGTCAAAATGGAAAATTCAAAAAAGTGGAGCTTATTTTACTCATCTCTTAAATCAAGTGAGAATATCAAAAATCACTAGAATGGTAGAGAATACATCACTTTACCATCTAGTGAAAAAAAAATTGTTCCTGCATTGCCCAAAAAAATCAAAAAAAAATCCAAAGTTGGAATACACTGTAGTGTACGTTGCGAAGAATAGGGTTAAAAATATCTCCAAGTTTTAAATGTCAGTATATCTAAATGTTAATGTTATCATGTTTTTCTTTCAAAATTTCTCCGAGTTTTTAAAAACCAGACAAAACTCCAATGTACGTACCTGAATATCTAAAACGTGATGCAAAAAACACCCCGCGAAAAAAATTATATACTTTAGATCCAGCCTAGAAACATGAAACGTGTTTTAGAAAATTTCAAGTCAATTTCGTTACTTTGTTCGAATAAAAGTTCAACATTTTTGTCGAATTTTGGAATAAAAATTGAAAAATTTTGAAAAAATTTTGGACATGCAGTTGAAGAAAATTGAGGAAAAAGAAAACTGAAAATGCAAACTTGGAAATTTTTTGGACGTAGAGTTAAAACAGGGTGTTTACTGGTTACGAAAGTCATGAAAATCATGAAAAAGTCATGAAATTTGATGAAAGTCATGAAGAAGAAGAATTTTCAATCATTTTATCTTTCATTTGTGCACTGCAGAAAATTATTCTCCGTTCTCATGCAAATAAGAAAAAATCTACGAAAAATTGTGGAAAAAAGTCATGAAAAAGACATGAAAATTCGAAAGGCTAATCCAGCATAGTACCTTCTGTGAAACAATTCTTACATAAATTGGAATTTTGGGAAAATTATGAGAAAATTGGAGTTGAACTTGAAAAAAATTGGAGAAAATTTTAAAACGGAAACTAGATTTAGAAAATTTGAGTTTGGAAAAAATTTCATAGTTGGATGTGAGGTAGTGATAAATTTTGAAAAAATGAAAAATTTGAAACCAACCTTGGAGTTGAAAAACAATTTTGAGAAAATTATAAAAATTTGGACTTGTGTTGATTTTTTTAAATTAATTAATTTATGTTCAGAATATTTGGTCCATCAGCTCATAGCAATTTGAATAAAAATTTAGACTTTCTTTGAACAAAAAAAAAAAAAAAAAAAAAGATGATGGCTTCACCGGAACGTGCAACATAAAGTTTCGTCGCGTCGATCCGATGATTCTTCGAGATAAGTTTATGCAATCTGGAAAAAAAGCTTCGACTCGAATGTTCTCATATAAATTTTCTATTACGGTTATTGATCTTGAAATACTTACGAGAGTTATTTATTTTACGAGATTCGTGGCATATTTTCTCGATACGTCTGCAACGATTGAATAATTTCTCAAGATCATTACATCGCGTCGAGTAAAAGGTATTTTAAATTTTCGCTGTTTATCACACTGACGCAATTTTTTCCCCTTTAAACACGAACAAGGGCATCGGCAGCACATCAGAAATGCGTAGAATTGACGTGAGATGGCGATATCACGTAAAGTATAATTTTAAACGGCTCCGAACACGTTTTAGATCAGATTTACTTTTGTCGAGCGACCAGACGAGACACATGGAGATAATTACTCAGGCCAGCGACGTCTATAATGATGGTATTGCGTGTATTTAAATTGTTTTTACCTTATCATTGCAAATGAACAGCAGCCCATGAGACCCATCGCCATTGGAGTCGTCGGTCACATACTATCAGTTTCGCAGTTCCGAGTAATTAGCGATTCTATTGTTAACTCGATGCGAGTTATGTCATTTTAAATCGTGATTCTGTGTTAATCGTAATTACTAGATGACTGATGCGAATCACGACGAACGTGTTCGATCGTATTCGTATACCGAGGAAGTTCCTAGTCCTAGCCTCCGAAAATTACCTCTACGCTGCGGTCAATTTTTCACGTCCCAATGGGCAACGTTTTTGGGTGTGATTGTTCTACCTGTACATGAGACTGCCGCAGATGCATCGAAATGTCTGTTAATTACTACAGAGAGATTTACACTCTGGTAGCTATTTTAGTCTACTTTCTTGAAGATGATTCCGCATCGATGTGGGAATCTGACAAAGACGCGTGGTTCGAATTACTCGAATTTCCTAGTCGCTGGCTTGGCTATTCCCTGTGAATGTAGGTTTGACTGCAGCAGCGTGGTTGTTCGGTGGACTGGAGATGTTTTTTTGTTACCGGATATTGTCTGGTATCTTTCGACGATGTCTTGGAATCGAGTAGAATTCTTCGATTATATGTTTGAGAGGAGTATTGGATGGGTAATTATACCGCATGCTTATTGCTTTATTAGGAGAAAAAACCACGAGTGATTGAGATATTTTTCAGGCATTTTCCCCTTTCTCTAACCCCTAACGTTGGTCTCGGTTGACTAATTACCACAGGCATGCCACGGAGTCACCTTTTTTAGTGACTTGTCCCCTATTTTCAGGGTTGGTCACTAAAAGTCCGTTTTTCACTCTAAAGTCACGTTTTTCATTCAAACGGCCTTCCGCTCTTGCATAAAATTAAAAAAAATACTTACTTAGTTTATTTTTTAAAACTCGTAATTTTTAGATGCAGAATATTGCGATTTTTTTCAGTAAAAACTTATTTATAAAACAAGTTTATTCTTTTTTTCAGTTATTTGAAGCATATTTTTAAACTCGTGGCTTCAATTAAAGATTTATTAAGGGTAAAATGCCCTAATCTCGACCGCTTTCTAATTTCGACCATCGGCCGATTTCGGCCGCTATAGACGCAATCTACCGGGAAAAAAATTTTTCATGCTCCTTTTCACAGATAAACAATTTGAGACCAAAATGACAACCCTACAGGCAAAACTAGCGGAGAAAATTGAAAAAAACGAAATAGCAACAGTCATTTTAGGTTTTGACCCAAAAAAAATTAGCAGAAAGGGGAAGTTTCGTAGGAGGGGAGGGTATGTATTTTAAGATTCCTGAACTTCCCTAAAATTGGTGCATAATTTAGTCCTCCTTTTGAGGAGTAAGGGAGTTCAAATTTTGTTTTTTCGTCGATAACTCTTGAAATTACGCACTAATGAAAAAATAGTCGAAACAAAAGTTGTACAGTATTAAAAAACGAACAATTTTGTCATTTGCCATTTTCTCTCAGGATGTCATGGGGAGGAGCTAGGGCCTTCAGAAAAAAATCAAATTTAAAAATTTTCCATTGCCTCAAATAATTACCAATAATCGGGTTAATCGAGTTTTAGGAGCGTTTTTTTTTTTTACATCCCATTACTAAGTAGAATAAGAAAAATGTACAACCGACCCCTCATCTCAATATGGGGGGGGGCTGGTGGTCGAAATTAGGAACCCAAAATTTCGATAATCAATTTTTGAATTCCCTCAGAAAAAAAATCACAAAAAATGATCATATCGGCTCAGAATTTTATGGGATGGTGGAGGAAGGATCAATGTATTTTTTTAAGCCATTAGCCATTTCTGACGTTTTTACCTCCATAAGTCTTTGATTGGTGGAAGTTTGAAAAAAAATGGGTGCGTCATGGGACGTACCTCAGAAGTGAAAACTTGTTTCTGAATTTTTGATTTGTATATTAGAGGTTTCGCTCTTTTATTTTGAAATCTATAATAAGAGGTGGGTGAATAGATAATATTTTTTTGTAAAAAAGGAAATGTCATTTGGAACAAATGATAAAAGTTAAACAAATCGCATTACCTGTATAGATTATGAGAAACTTAGTGAAAGTTTTTATGTAATACGTAGATAGGTAACAAAACATATGCAATATGGTGCAAACGAATGAAGAATTTTAGAATAAGAGAACAATATATTAAGGTTTTAAAAACAAAGGAATGGAGAATGAATAATTGAAAAAGTGAGAACAGAAAGATCCGTGTGTAGTTGTTTGTACAATAAATAAGTAACAGGATATGGTCTTAACAAAATTTCAGGAATAGTAATCTAGAACATATAAATGTCATTTATAACAAATGAAAATTTCAGGATTAGTAATCTAGGACATATAAGTGAGAAAAACGCGAAAAAAATGTGCTATAAACGACTGAAATATATTTTCCACTCAAAAACAATTAGATTACTTATTTGGTAAAAAGTCTGAAAATTTTTTTCTGACTTTTTGTCACACTCAACAAGTGACATTGTTTATGACTCTTAAAAAGTAAAGCAGTGCTACCAACATTTTTTTACGACTTTTTATAATTTTTTTTTAAATTACTTATTTGATAAAAAGTCTAATGACATTTTTTTATGACTTTAATTGATAAAAATTCTAATGACAATTTTTTTTCCTTTTTATACTTCTCTTCTAAATTACTTAATTGACTCTAATGACATTTTTTTATGACTTTTAAAAAGTAAAGCAGTGCTGCCAACATTTTTCTTTTAGACTTTTTATAAACATTTTTTAATGACTTAATTTTTTTTTATTTTTTACTTTTTATAATTTTCTTTTAGATTACTTATTTGATAAAAAGTCTGATAATTTTTTTGACGTTTTGTCACACTTGACGAGTGACATTTTTTCATGACTCTTAAAAGGTAAAGCAGTGCTGTCAACAAATTTCTTTTTGACTTTTAATAATTTTCTTTTAGATTACATTTCGACTTTTTGTCACACTTAATGAGTGACATTTTTTTAATGACTTTTAAAAGGTAAAGCAGTGCTGTGACTTTTTGTCACACTTAACGAGTGACATTTTTTAAATGACTTTTAAAAGGTAAAGCAGTGCTGTCATCAATTTTCTTTTCTACTTTTAATAATTTTCTTTTAGATTACATTTTGACTTTTTGTCACACTTAACGAGTGACATTTTTTTAATGACTTTTAAAAGGTAAAGCAGTGCTGTCAACAATCTTCTTTTTGACTTTTAATAATTTTCTTTTAGATTACATTTCGACTTCTTGTCACACTTAACGAGTGACATTTTTTTAATGACTTTTAAAAGGTAAAGCAGTGCTGTCAACAATCTTCTTTTTGACTTTTAATAATTTTCTTTTAGATTACATTTCGACTTTTTGTCACACTTAATGAGTAACATTTTTTTAATGACTTTTAAAAGGTAAAGCAGTGCTGCCAACATTTTCCTTTTTCACTTCTGGATAAATGATATTTTTGTAATATAATGTGAGAAATTTCCCTGGATAAATGATATTTTTGTAATATAATGTGGGAAATTTCCCTAGATAAATGATATTCCTGAATAATTGGTGGTTGGCAACCATGTATAAGCGTAACGCGTCGAAAAAAATAGACCCCCACCATAGAAGTTTTCACTTCAAAAAGTGGTCAAAATATGGCACCCTTACCCTTGATGAAAAAATGTTTCAGAAAAAAAAGTATTTTCAGCACTATTGCAGAGAGAAATACAGTTTGAGTTATGAATTTTTTTTTTTTTTTTTGGGGGGGGGGGGTGTATTTATTTATGAAAAAAATGAAAAATTGATCACTTTTTTCGAAAAATAGGTCACTTTTTGCCTCGTAAAAAGTCACTTAAGTCACTATTGGGTCATTCCATGTCAGTTCAACCACAAAGTGGAAAGTGGGGTCTTGGATTTTTTTGACTTTTTGCATATTTGTAGAGCTCGATGAGAGATGTGGAATGCCGCAAACCGGAGCTTCCAAAGTCTTTTTGGAGGGGAGCTACGAGCACTCAAAGTTTTAAGGTTAGGTTGGATATGGTAAATTTCGAGCGTGGATAACTCGGAGACGGTGATAGGTAGAAAATTGAAACTTTTTACAATGTGTAAGGCCTTTGATGAGCTTTTTGGCGATTTTTTTGAAATCAGTGTTACCACTTTTTTTAACGCCGAAAATTAGCTGTAAAAGTTGAAAAGAGCTGTTTCTACATGAAGGACACCTTCAAAAATTCTGAAAAAAATATATATGGTACAACTTTTCGTACTGATTAACATATATAAAAACTGGGATGGCGTTATTTTTTAAACTAGTTTTAAAAAATTTCAAAGTTTATGCGAAAACGTAATTTTTTATCCCAATTGCTGAAAATCTCCAAAATTGATTAAATTACATTGTTTCTACCGAATTTTCATCAATATTAAAAATTAGTGATCAGAACTATTTTTTACAAGTCGATTCTGGGTGTTATGTATTGTATAGGTAGGCTTTTTTCACATTTACCCTTCAAGACCGCCATCCTATTCGAAAATATCATCTTTGAACAGAATAATTAAATTTATTATGAAAAAGAAAGTAATAAGTACAGCATAAAATTCCGATCTTAGTTTGTTAATTTATAAGAAACACCTTCAGTGTCTATTTCTTATAAATTAACAAACTAAGATCGGAATTTTATGCTGTACTTATTACTTAAAATCCAAGACCCCCACTTTCCATTTTGTGGTTGAACTGACATGGAATGACCCTATTTTTCTCCAAAATCTGCGACCATAGAAAATATTCTCGTGATTGTTTTCACCTCTGCTATGTGTCTACATCGTCACCTAAGTGATTTTGTGTCAATCGATGAATCAGAAAAAATCCATCAGCAAAAAAGAATGTAGAAAAGAAATGTAAGCACAGCACATCATCGACCAATCCCGAATACATCATCGTCTCATTATCGAATAACTAATTAAACCATTAAAACCATAAGAAAAGAAAATACCTCACGGCGACGAAGAGGCGGAAATCTCAAGTACCGAAAAAACCAATATTATAGGTAGGTATGAATTTTAAAAGGAAAAAAAAACCACGAAACTTGATCCAGCAAGAGCAAGTTATTCGTTTGTTCGCAAATTATCATCGTCGTACGTAGGTACTTGAAGTCGAAGAAGAAAGGAGAGTGAGAGGAGAGAGAAAGACAATAATCTCGAACCAGGTATACGATTTCATATTATGTACATGTATAAATAAAGACGCGAGGTGGCTTTGGCTTCGGAGGAGATGAGACGAGACGAGAGAATTCGATGAGAAAAATGAAATCGTTAAACGATTCGCGGCGTGAATCATCGTGACATAAATCGAAATCGAATGCTCGAGGCAATAAAACCAAAAGGAATGCATAGATAATGATTAATAATATTGTTAGAAAGAGTTTTATTTGCACCGACAATCGATGGGAGGAGAATTCGGGTAGGATTAACCTTAATTTTTATCCGATAAGTGATAAGGATCAATGAGATTGATTATGAGTGGTGATATTATTGTTCCTGGTGAGCTTAAATGCTGAAGTGTGATGTTTGGAAGTTCGGCAGTTTTTTGAACTGTTGAAGGAGAAAATATAAATTTTTGGGGGTTGGAGGGGAGGTTCTGGTTTGTCGGTTGTTTCTCCTTTTTTATTTTCTTAGATGTGTCCAGGATTCAGTATCGAATTGAACGGAAGTAAAATTAAAGTACCTATTTTCTAAAATTGACTTTAGGACAGACTCGATATGAAAAAAATATTTCAAAATCGAATAAAATTT
>JAVBJF010001026.1:0-23923 GCA_033439095.1 Pseudococcus viburni | reverse complement strand
TTTCTGAAATTCAAAATAAATAGCAACATTTCATAAATTAGGTATTATTATCGTTTCTTCGAACTTTTTAAGAAAAATTGAACATTTTCTTTCTTTTCCTACATAATCAAGTCTCGTATTCAGGTCTAGCCCAAAAAATTTATGTGATAATATGTGACCCCTTCCTCCTCATCAAAATTACTCCCACATTCAACATAGAACTTTAACGTGATAAATTAAAATTTTTATAAAATGTCAGATGTAATGTGCATCCAATAATCCGATTTTTCTCCAAAACTACCCTGCTATTCGTCAATCCAGTAGGATTTCCAAATATTCAGGTAATCAAGTTAAGTATTGGTCGGTAGAAATAATCGTTTTTTTATTATCTCTGTCTTCTCCACACTCACATAGTTCCGCTACGTTCGTTAGACTTTCATAAAAAAGCTAACCCGAAAGGGTCTGTCTATTTTTTCACGGAATGAACAACAAAATGTAAATCGTTCGTTTGAATCGCAACTTCGCAACCTGTCACCTGTCCAAAAGATAGCAGAGATGAAGAGTCAGCTAAACGCTAAAAGTTTAAAGAGAAAAGCTGGAAGACTATCAAATTTAGGTAACAAACCGAAAGTCAAAAGTTCAAAAGTTTTAAATAGCAAGCTTAAAGCTAGTCGAAAGCTTTTTCTTACAGATTTATTTTCAGCTTTTGACTTGAAAATTTCAAACCGAAATCAACAATTTTTCAACCAACATTTTTTTTTCGATTCTCAGAATAGTTTCAATTCTCAAATTTTTTTCTCCTGATATTTTTCAACGCTAAAAATTTATTCTCAAAATATTTTTTTTTTTTTTTTTTTTATATATATATAACGCCATATACAGCAACTAAGGCTAGAGGCGTGTGGGAAAGGGGGTTACGTCAGAGTAGGGATTTTAGATTTGTATTGGAGAGGAATGTTAAAATTTTTTGAATATGTTGGGAGGTATCTTTCAAAATTTCTGTGGGGTATTAGAATTTGTTAGTGTGAGCCTTTCTTTTTGAAATTTGGGGCATTGAGTGAGAATGTGAAGAGTGGTGATTTGAGTGTTGCATAAATTACAAATGGGAGGTGGGTCTTTTTTAAGAAGGTATGCGTGAGTTAGGAGAGTGTGCCCTGTACGTAGTCTAGTGAAGATGATGTCAGCTCTTCGAGAAATGTTATTGAAGGAATTTCTGGGGAGTGTGTCATCTTTGATGGTTTTGAGTTTGTTAGTAGAGGGAATTTGGTTCCAAAATTGTTGAAAAGAGGAAAGAGTATTTGATTTGATAGTGTTCTTTAGATCAGTTAAGGGTATTGGAATATTTTGAATGGGGGATAGTTGAAGAGCATGTTTAGCATGAGTGTCAGCCATATCATTGCCAGAAATATTTCGATGTGAGGGTATCCAACATAAGACAATTTTTTTGGGTGTGGTGGTAAGGATTTGTAGGATTTCTTGAGCAATAGGATGTTGTTTTTTGGAGGGGTATTGTTGAATTGAGAGTAGAGCAGAGAGAGAGTCTGAGAATATCACTGAATCACCTAGTGAAAAATCAATAATGTAAGTGAGGGCAACTTTAATAGCGTAAAGTTCTGCTGATAGAATGGAAAATTGTGGTGGGAGAGGAGTTAAGATTTGATTGTTTTTATGAATCACAGCACAGGCAGTAGAGTTAAAGTTTTTAGATCCATCTGTATATAGAGTTTGTAGGTTAGAGAATTCTGTGTGAAGTTCTGCAAAGTGAGTACCAAATATGAGAGAATTTGTTTCTGATTTTGAGAATTCTGTTAATGAGAGATCTATGTTCAAGTTATAGTTAAGCCAAGGTGGGGTAAGATTTATTGGGTAATGTAAGATGAGTGTATCTTTTTCTATTATAGATTGAATTAAAGTGGATATGTTTGGAAATCTGAAATTGGTGAAATTTTTTCCTCCAATTTTTTTCAGGTACCTATAAACATTTTTCACCCCTGGCATTTTTTCCAAAAATACGTACGAGTAGTATTTATTTTTCAACTCTAGAAATTTTTTTTCAAAATTGAATCTTTTCTCAAATTTTTTTGCTCTTGAAATTTTTTCTCAGAAGTTTCCTCAAAATTCTATTTTTTAGCTCAAATGTTTTTCTCAGATTATTTTCCAGCTCTGAAATTTTTAGAATAGAAAAACTTACAAAAAATTTGGGTTGAAAAACTTTTTAAAAAATTTAATGTGAAAAAAATTCGAGAGAACGTCAAGTTTTTAAAAATTTTAAGATCAAAGAATAGGATTTTACACTTGATAATTTAGATGAATAATATTAGTAAATGAAAAATTTTTAGCAAAAATGAAAATTGAAAAAATTGAAAGAGAGAGAATTAGAAAATTAGTCGTTTGAAGTTTTCGTTTCTCACATCAGCGAACACTCTATCGTCACCAGGGACGGTAGTGGGGGGGGGGGGGGGGGGTGTTATACCCGAGACATTTTTTAAAGTCGGCAAATTGGTAAATATTCCGTGAAAATTATGCTCAGTCTGCTAATTAAACATTCTAACAACCTTCTTTTTTATTTTTTGTACATTTTTAGTCGACAATTTTCTCTTTTCATCCCCCTCTCCGAAGTTGTGCTGAAACCCTCCCTGATCGTCTCTTTGAGAATAGAAGTCTTTGAATGAAGTTGTGAGATTTTTTTGAAAGTGTACAACTTCTTGAAATTTTGCTAGAGCTTAAAAACAATTTTGAAAAAAATTTTGAGCAGAATTTTTTATTGGAATTGGATTTAAATTTTCAATAAAAATTAAAGTGAATTTCAGCTCATGCCAGAAAAATAGAAAGAACAGCTCATTTTGTGTAGAAATGTTTCAAAAAATATTTTTTCACCATTTATAAAAATTTAAAATAGGTTTTAATAGAAGAGGTGTCTGAATTCGACAACTGTCAGATTCAGGTATAATATGGATATGGTACTTACTCATTTATTTTATCAAAAGTCTCTAAATTGATTTTTTGCCACAATGTCAATTAATGAACTCTTTTGTTTTTTGCCATGATGTTGATGAATTTATTTTGTCAATTTGTTGATGGGTTGACTTTTTATCACAATGTCAATGAATTGATTTCTTGTCATGTTTTTAGTGAATTGTTTTTTTTTTCAATAAATATTTTCTGAATTACGATCTCATCGAATGGATTTTTGGCACATTTTTAGTGGATCGAAAAGTCATAAAAATGTCAAATTTGATTTTCAATTCATTGAAATTAATGTTTGACATTTTAATATGTCGATAAATTACCAACTTCTTGTCATATTTTTGGTGGTGAATTTACTTTTTCCATTATGCAAAAATTTATTTTTTCGTAATTTAAAGAACTAAATCTTTCGTCTCCCATATCTTCAAAAGTCGGAACGTGTTCAAAAAAGAGATCCATTGTTCTCACAGTCAGACTGTGTGACTTTGTTGAAATGACAGCAAACGATAGAAATGTTTTTTCTTATTCAAAGTCAAATAACATATTCCCTACTTGAAAACGTCACCCTTTTAGAGAAAACTTTTCTGAATTTTTCTGAATTTTTTTGACATGGATATGTCTTTAGGCCTGGGGGGTAAAATTTTGAAATTGTTACGCTAGAAAATTCTTACGCTAGAAAATTCTTACGCTAGAAAATTCTTACGCTTGAAAATGGTTACGCTTGAAAATTCTTACGGTTACGGTGGATCAAGACATTATGACATTATGTTAGACTTAAAAAAACTTATAAATAAAATTAAATATTATATTTGAACATAATAATTTGCTGATATCATGTTAGACTTGGACGGGTTACGGGTTATGTGTAATGATCACAGTGGATCAAGACATAATGACATTATGTTAGGCTTGAAAAAACTTATAAATAAAATTAAATATTATATTTGAACATGATAATTTGCTGATAACATGTTAGACTTGGAGAGATTAGGTCAAGACATAATGACATTATGGTGGACACCAAAAAATTTGAAAAACATCATTTTGACATGGATATGTCTTAGGGCTGGGGGGGGGGGGGGTAAAAAATTTGAAAAGTGTAACGAAACGCTGGAGGTATAACGAAACGCTGGAGGTGTAACATAACGCTGGTGGTGTAACGTAACACTGAGCATAATGACATTATGTTAGACTTTAAAAAACTTTGAATTGAAATGAAATATTATATTTGGACATAATAATATTATGTTACGGCCGGTTTATCAATTGTGCTCGCAGATTTTTAACTGATGGTTAGCGGCTAACTGACGCTTCTGATTGGCAGTTAGCGCTTAACTGACGGTAGAATTAACATCTTTAAAATGCCAGTTTAGCGAATAATACTGAAGATATTATGGACTGCCTGATCCAGATTAACCCTAAATGTCGCGCAGCGGCGGAAACAACATCAGAAATTTTTTTGATAAATTTGATGTACCTGGGGTGCATTTGTGACAAAAAATTTTTTTTCAAAATTTTTGAACCCATAGGGGCAAAATTATGAGATGTCCGCCAGAGCGAACATTGCGAACAACACCGCAACTTCATGATACTGTTTCATGTCCGGGATAACGGACGTTGCGAAGGTTGTCGCGGCAGCTGTTGTCATTCCAAACTTGATTTTATTACCTTTTTTACAACATAAACAAAATTTCGACACGATAGTTAACAATAATTATTATAAAAAAAACTAATAAATGAACTAACCCAATTCATACACATCAAAGACATCGCTCAGAATTTCTTTTTCGTCCTCAGAATATTCTTTAGTAACTAAAAATTTCCTGGGAAGGGGTAAAAATCATAGAAAAACGTGTTTTTTGTGGAGTATGCAAAGTGGGTATGTGGGGGGGGGGGGGGGGTAAAGTAAGTTTTTTTTCATATTGTTGCCTCAAGTATAAGAGCTGTTCAAAAAGTAAGGTAATAAGTAGTATTACAGATTCCTAAAGATCAGAGTAGTAGAATCAAAAGATAAAAACGACATCAAATTCTGGGTAACATCATTAATTTTTCAAATTCCAGCAGATTTTTGAAAAAATTACTTGTTTTTTTTTGCTGAGGAAGGTTAATTAGTACCTATTTCATTATTTTTTCAAATTTTTGGCTATCAAAAATTCTTATTGGGTAAATTCGTTTTCTCTTCCATCTTTATTGTAATTAATTAGCTCAAATAAATTAATGCCGTGGATATAATTTATGGGTAAAATTTTTGAAGAAATTGTGAATTTTTTCAAGTTTTTTGGCCACAAAATTAGCTCACTAAATTGTGTGGAAATCTATTTTTATTTTCTTCTCAAATCCTAAACATTGATTGAAGCGATATCACAGATTGAAAAAACAATAAATAGGTATCAAGTGATCAACTATTTTGGCGGAGATCGAGTGATTGGGGAGAGGGGGGGGGGTCAAAAATCTGTGGAAATTCGAGAAATTGATGAATTTTTCTAAATATTGTTGTTTAGTTGAAAGAAATACGTAATGCTAAAAAAAAATCCATTTTGTAAGGGTGCCAGGGGAGGGGTGAAGGGGTTGTATGCACCCCCTCTCTCCATATTTATGTCAAAGTGCTTCTAGAGGTATCAGAACCATTTTTAAAAATTTTTCTACCCCACTTGCAGGGTAAATAATTTTTTTGAATAAGATAGGTAACCCACCCTCTAATAGGAACACAGTTTCAAAAAACTTAAAAAAGGGCGAATCTACTTACATCTCATTTAATAAACTGAAATTTAGTTCAAAATCATTCATACGTCTGTATTCTTCATCACTTCTTTGAAGAAATTATAAAAAAAATTAGGAATAAAATATGCATCATTGTTCGCAATGTCCGCTATAGTGGACATTGATTTTAGTTGCAACATTACGGGTATCTTCGCAATGTCCGCTATGGCGGACAGCACCTCTCAGGAGTTCATAAAGCAACTTATGGAAGATATGCAATTTTTATCCGATAGACAGCATTTTTATCTACCATGTCCACTCAAAACATTTTGCCGGCAGGACTTTTCTTATTAATAATAAAATTAACAAAAATGGATTTTCAGTATTTTATCAAATTTGTAAAAGAGCTTATTTTTCAAAGTGTGTAAAATAGCCAAAAATTAATGTATCGTTTTGAAATTTGAATAGGATATTAATAAAGCATCATTTTGAATAATAGAGCAAAAAAAAAATTTTCAACTGCCCCCAAAAACTTTCTAGAATTTTTCAAAAGTTATGTCCGCTATACCGGACAATGCTACATTTAGGGTTAAGACATAATGACATTATGTTAAATGATGATAGCTGATATATATATATATATGGATCATACTAACCTTGCGAGACCCGTTTTGCAAAAGGAGATAATACAGGCACTGTGAGGCCCGAAACTTTAAAAATCGGCATAAATGAAGGGTCGGGTAATAGTGCCGATGTGTGGAGCGGAAAAAATAATAGAAAATGAGACGAATTTCACTGTGCAAGCGCCATCCCTTTAGCTTGATTCGTATTTGAATGGCGCATGGTTGAAATTTCCAAATGTTGCTGTGTGCAGAGAGGCGAGGTAAATTATATACAAAGATATACAAACGACCTTGCGAGACCCTCTGCCTACAGACTCCTGAGTATGCATACATCATGAAAAACCACTTTATATGGCATGACGTTGCGAGACCCGATTTCGGGCCTCGCAAGGTAAAAACGGGCCTAATAAGGATAGCGAGATATCCAAAACGGGTCTCGCAACGCTGCAACATGCCTATATATATAGGTAGTAATATCCGTACATGTCAGCCACCTTGTGGGTTAATTCTACATACAAAGTGAGCCACCGTACTTCTCAGCCATGGCTGAGATTGAATGGGTTAATTCTACATACAAAGTGAGCCACCTATTTTCAAAACTTCCACCAGAGTGCGCACCACTTAGAAATTGAGTCGCGAGGATGAACGTAGGCTCATTTTTTAAGTGGTGATGAGTAGAATAAGGAAAACAGGTCGAAATTTTTTTACCTGTACTAAATTTGGTTATGCACAATGTTAAATTTACCCCATCATTTTTTTGTCATTTTATCAACTTGAACAAAAATTTTTGACACCAAAAATTCTAATTTAGGCCAGGCTTTTTTGTAATAGAAAAACTTTTCCAAAATTTGCAATGGCTTAGAAAATTTTGCAATTTTTTTTCAAAAATTTTGTTGCAGGAGTCTCATTTTTTTTGCTAAGGTGGATTTTGTGTAGCTAAGCACGAATCTGCAATTAGAATTTTGATAAGTCAATTAGTAACAATTTTAGAAAATTTTGAAAATTTTGAAAAATTTCAAAAATTTTTGAGTATATATAGAAAGTGGCTGACAACCTACGGTCGCGTGCAAATATATATATATACAGGCATGCTGCAGCGTTACGAGACCCGTTTTGGATACCTTGCTAACCTTATTGGGCCCGTTTTTACCTTGCGAGGCCCGAAATCGGGTCTCGCAACGTCATGCCATATAAAGTGGTTTTTCATGATGTATGCATACTCAGGAGTCTGTAGGCAGAGGGTCTCGCAAGGTCGTTTGTATATCTTTATATACAAATTACCTCGCCTCTCTGCACACAGCAAAACTTAAAAACTTTAACCATGCGCCATTCTTAGGCATAAAGAGATAGAAATATGACGCTAGCACCATTAGACTCGCCTCATTTTCTACTATTTTTTTGGTTACAAACATTGGCATTTTTACCTGACCCTTTATTTATGCCTATTTTTAAAGTTTTGGGCCTCACAGTGTCTGTATGATCTCTTTTTGCAAAGTGGGTCTCGCAAGGTTAGTATGATCCATATATATATATATATATATATATACAGGCATGCTGCAGCCTTACGAGACCCGTTTTGGATATCTCGCTATCCTTATTAGGCCCGTTTTTACCTTGCGAGACCCGAAATCGGGTCTCGCAACGTCATGCCATATAAAGTGGTTTTTCATGATGTATGCATACTCAGGAGTCTGTAGGCAGAGGGTCTCACAAGGTCGTTTGTATATCTTTGTATATGAATTACCTCGCCTCTCTGCACACAGCAACATTTGGAAATTTCAACCATGCGCCATTCAAATACGAATCAAGCTAAAGGGATGGCGCTTGCTCAGTGAAATTCGTCTCATTTTTTACTATTTTTTCCGCTCCACACATCGGCGGTATTACCTGACCCTTCATTTATGCCGATTTTTAAAGTTTCGGGCCTCACAGTGCCTGTATTATCTCCTTTTGCTAAACGGGTCTCGCAAGGTTAGTATGATCCATATATATATATATATGTAGTGACATTTTAAAGATACTGACAAAATGTAAGATTGCTCGTCAAATTATTGATTTCCTTATTTGAGTCTTGAGAAATTTGTGTTTGTAGCATATCTTACATAAATAGAAGATGGCAAGTCAGAAAAGAGAATCTCGTGGAAAGACACATTGTGTAAGAGGGTGGGAAGATTACTGTGATAATCTTATCTTCATTGATTTGATAATAAGAGACAGAATGTATGATGCTACTACGATGGATGATGATAATTAAAATTTTGTGATTTTTATATTGCTTGGTAAAATAAACAGTCCTACCCATAAGTGATTTATAAAGTACCTAATTTGAAAATTGATAAAAGAATTAATATTTCTGGTTGATAGTAACACTGCACATTTTACTAAGCAATCTAAGATTATGTGGTAGGTGTAGATGTACTTAAGAATATGAGGTTATTGTATGTATTATTTTCAAGGGTTTAAACCTATATTGGTCATGTCAACTATTCAGCACAAAAAAGCTGTTCAATTCATTTGTTGGTCGTGTTCATTTGCACATAAAAACTGTTTATCTATCATATTGGTCGTGTTCTTTTACACGTAAAAACTGTTCAATACATTTGTGTTGAGAAAAAGTAAATGAGAAAAAAACTAGAAAAAGTATGTTAAAATGTTGAAAAGATGAAAAAAGTTTCTTCATTGACATTTTAATAAAAAGTCTGGAATTTCAAATAGTTTAAAAAAAAAATTAAAAAAAAGTAGATACATGTATTGACATAAAAATTATAAAATGTAAGTAATTGGTTTTGAAAAATAGTAAAACATTTATAAAAATGAGAAAAAAATAGTAAAAAATTGGTATTTTAAAATGTTCAAAAAATTAAAAAAAACATTCAAATGCATTGACATTTTAATAAAAAGTCATGAAATTAAATTACATTTGAACATATCCATGTTCTAAGGTTTTTACCTTAAGGGAAAAAGTGTGTTAATTTTCCAACCCAATTAAATTACCCTTCTTTAATTTCTTCCTCTTCTGGAAAACCATCAAATCTTGTCTGAAAATTACCCTCCTGCTTCGAGACCTTCTTCCACAATTTTTTAAACCATTACTTCGGCATTTTGCCATTCGCGAGTCCATTTAGGCGTATTTCGAAATTACGATAATTTGTAGATTATCAATTTAGCACGTTACCAACGTATGTATATTTTCGACTCATCGAATTTACATCTTGGTTAGATATATCGTTTCAAGAATTACGAAATTATTTCATTAATTTCGATAGGATTTCCGACATTAATTTCGATTATGTACTTATGAAAAGAGCTTAAGGATTATTAAGGAAGATTGTACGGATTATATTATTTCAAATGTCTACATTCTACCAACAGCAGTGTTACGAATAAATTTGATTTTCATTGTTGAACTCGTAATGAACCAGCATTGAGAATTAATTTGGATTATAGGCCGAATGCAGTACATTGAACGAGGATGTAGAAATGCTGTTGAAAACTTACGTACACCTAGTTACTTAGACATCGAGGTATGATTTAAATTGAGGCGAATATTTGCCGATACCAGAGAGCCACTTTTTCGCTCGATGTACTTCTTAAAAAGTTAATAAGAATCGATGTGACTTTTTTTCTCGATGAAAATTTTTCAGAAAGAAAAAAATCATTCTAATCAGTTCTCGTCTGTAGCTGCCTTTCGATGGTACCTTAAAATAAAAAGAATCTTCACTAGATTTCGAAACTTTCACCTTTTTATACGTAAGTATATCTATGGGCTAAAGAAAAAAGAGTATCTAAACTTTTATCGACAACTTTTTTTCAACGTTATCGCCTCGAAAAAAACTACCAATTCTGTCGATGTTATAAATATAAAAAAATTTTCGAATCGAAAATTTTGCTCCGAACATAAAACTATTTAAAATGTCTATTCAGAAGTTTTTACTTTTTCGCGCCATTTTCTTCGAGCTATATCGTATAAAAAGCTAAGTTTTAAATTTTTATACGCTTTGTTCGGCATTTTCCCTCACATTTCGACTTATAAGCATAAAATTAAAGAGAATACGATAAAAATTTTTTCCAGAGGAGAAAGTGATAATTAAAAGGTATGAGCCTAACTGTTGCCGGAGTCTGGATCTGGGCAAACATTTTGATTAAAAATGAAAAATTAAAACAGACCCGGTTCAGTCGCGTAATTAAAAGCTTTGCGATTTATTCGAGCAATCAAAAGTGAACTTTCCGGCTAAAGAAAGTTTCGTGGTCAAACGGTATTTTTGCGTGCGGAACGTTGTGCGGCGATGAAAATGAAAGAGTAAAAAAAGAGAAAAAGAACTAATGGAGGGTACCCGGCGAGGTAATAGAGTTACGAAGAAAAACGATATATTTGACAAAAGAAAGATTACAATGGGAAGAGAACCAACGCGTTCTATTTAATATGGCGTTAATGGAATTATGTACATTATCATATTTTCTCTCGAATTTTCCTCGTTTTACGTTAACGAAATGGGAAAATGTTCGCGGATTTGGAAAATTCTCAGAGTTTTTGAGTTATTTCAACTCTGGGGAAAAAATTTTCCGAGTGCGGTTCGTGTTGGCGCTAGGTTCTTGCTATTTTGCCGGATTTTTTGTCTGTGATCTTTTGAGTGCTGGGGAAATGGGCCGGATTGTGGCGGAGTTTTTCTCTATAAATATTAATGAAGGATCAACGCCCGCGGAGACGTTTGTTTACGTGTTTTATTATAAATTGATTTAGTGTTTTTTTGGGGGTTTGATTTTTTTGGAAATATCGGTTCGATAGTATTTTTTTTGGCTGGGTGAAAGTTGACGCGACTGTTTTCTCGATTTTTTTCGAAATTTTTTCATTTTATGCTGCGTGCGAATTAATTTAACGTTTTTTCGTATTTCGCGAATTATTTCTATAAAATGTTTTTATTTAATCTGCAAACGTGAAAATTATCAATTTTCATGTAAGTAGAACGAAGTAATCTTTAGATTATGAAGGAGAAAGCCAAAATGATATAATGATGTTAAACGTGTTGCAAGTAAGTATCTGAAACAAACCTTTTGAAGTCCTTGAAAACCTTGTGCAAACTTTTCACCAAACGTACCCAGGAGTAGATTTCCAACCTCTCAAACATGGGTTTAATATAATAATAGGTACTTCAAATATTGATTTTTTAAAACATAGATATGTTTTTATAGCTTAGGATCTGAATGGTTGGAAACGATAATTTCTTGAAAAATTAAACAGCAAAATTACGTTTTTTCAAATAAATGTTATCGAGCATGAAAATCTAATTTTTTTCGCAAAATACAGTTTTTAAGTCGATTTTATGGTTCTAAACCAACGGTTGACTAGATTATTCAAACCAAATAAAATATACAAAAATACATAGAGATACAAAAAAGTGCTTTAAACCAAAGTTCTAGTAAACTAAAAATTAATAATTTTTTATTTCAATTTTTTTTATGAAGTTTGAATTAGTGTTGGGCAAAATCGATTATTCGAAAATAGTCGACAATCGATTAATAGATGAAAAAAATAATCGATTAATCGATTATAATCGCAGTGGGAAGTTCGAACGATTTTTCCTATATTTTAGCCCCAGCGCTACCATAAAAATTTCAAAAATTCCTTAAAATGGCTAAAATCGTCTTGGTCAAAAATCCTTGACCTTTTTTTTCACAAATTCTGAGAAAAATGAAATAAAAACGTAAAAAATGAATTATTTTTATTTTAAATTACCCTTTTATCAAAGATCCTTACAAATTTTGAGCGCCAGAATTTTTACGTTTTTTGAGTCAAAATTGGACAAATATAAAAATAATCGATCGATTATCGATTATTCGCGATTATTTTTTACGTCAATTAATCGATTATTTTGATAATCGATTAACAATCGCCCAACACTAGTTTGAATACATTGTTTTTTTTCGCACTTTCGATCCATTTTAGGACAACTGAGTAAAAAAATTAACCACGATGAACACACGAAATTTTTTTTTTTAAATTATAGAGCATTTAAAAACCCACCATTTCTTGTTCCATACTTTTTTTCTGAACGTATACCATATACAATATCTGTAGGGACTGTACTGACTGTAGAGAGAAGCTATTCTTCTCGAAAAATAATTTTTTCCCCAATTTTTCCAAGGAATTATTTGTAACTATGTAGTGGAGAATCACTGAACACACTTTAAAATGTTATATATCATGAAAACCTCACCGACTTGAAACATCACTTTTTTGAGTCAATTTATTTTGTTAGTAAGTATTTGAAATTTTAATGGGAATTGTTCTAAATTTTTTATATTATTGAAAATTTTTTATTCAACTTTTCAAATCAAAATGTCAAATTCTGATTTTCTCTTCAGCGTTTAATCATTTTCTGTCAAAAAAATTAATTTTATTATTTTTTGGTTTTTTAAACGAGATACCGGTATTTTAACGAGAGAAGTACTTAATTGAAACATTTCCTCATGATACTCCCTCCATGGGGGAAAAACCCATAAAAGCAAAATTCCTAGCAAATTTTCTAGAAAACTGTTGTTTAATTGTTTTCAACGTATTCTCTTTTGTTTGTACGTTTGCTCCTTTCTCAGCTTATGTATCTATTTACTTTAGGATTTCATATCCTGTCATCAATTGCTCATTGTAGCTTTTCTTTGAATCATTTTCAAAATTTTACATGAATTGCTGTCGAATCCGTTTTTTATCATACCTGAATGATAAAGAATTTATTCGACATTAAAATGCTAAAGCGTGTCTCGAGCATAAAGTGTTTAATAGTCCTGAAAGCCCTACTTTTGTTCTGCTTTATTTGTAAAAAAAATCGAAATATCTCGGTTTTGTTTGAAATGTTTAATTTCTTTCCTTTTTTCCAGAATTTTGGAATTGCCTCATTTGAAAATGTTTTCAATCTATTTTTTTCATCTGGAAAAAAAACCATGTGAAAAGAAATCCCCCCTCCAAAAAAATCGTGAATTTTGTTAGATCCCTGGGAGCATAATTTTGAGATTTTTGCTTCCTTGCTGAGGTCATCAAAATTCTATTTTGCCCGTATTAGTATTTGATTGTGTAGGCACAGCAACATAGGTAGGTATCAAGAAAATATTCTAATTTTCTTTCAGAAATGTCAATTTTTCGCATTTCCTTAAATTTCAACCTTTATTCTTTCCCTATTTCCCTTATCCAAAAAATTAATCAACTATTACGTAACAAGAGCAAAATCAAACCACGTTGCCAAATAATTCACCTACCCAGCCCTACCGACGTCGAAAATGTCAAACACGAAAAAACAACGCTCCTCCTTCGCTATTTCCATTCGAAAAAGAACCCACTCATACGATCACTCGATCGATATGTCACTCCAAAAATCACCAAAATTTACATTTTTTTAATTTCATATTTTAAAAAAGCAAGGTCGACTCGGCTTGATTTAATTTGAATAAAAACTTCTCAATCTATTCGGTCTCACGTTGAGCCCACCGACGTCGGAAATTTTTCCCATAAAATCGTAAACTTTGCCAAGCTCGGCGAAAGATTCATAACAGAAGGATATTTTATATTTAAAGCGAGTAAAATAGTGTGTTACTCGAGGGAGTGGAAATTAAATTTTCTTTACGGTTTCGAACCACGGTGAACAGCCTTGAGATTTTTGACATCGCGAGGTGGTGTGGAAAAAAAATGATCGTGCATTTGAAACTCTAAAAGCATCGTCGGTCTACGGGCAGCGCAAAGGAATAAAAAAACATTACCGTGTCGTAACCGAGTTATTGAACTTTTCCCAGCGTTTAAAACCAAATGATACCTACGCACCGAAGAAATATATGTACCTACGCCGAGTAACTTTATGACGATCGCAATTTTACATTCGTTTATGTAAATAGACTCGAGTTTGTACGTAATGTAGATTTAGGTACGTACATTAAAGTAGGGGCTATATAATATAACTCGGCTGTAAATCTTGTAGACTGCGAAAAAGTTTACAGTTTTAGAAGAAAATCAAATTTAGAATGTTTGCGAAAATGCCTAAATACATAATCTAATCAAAGTCCTATTTTCCTACAGCGTACGTTTCGTTGGCAACTTCTTCAACAGGCTGTTGGTATTTTTATATACTTATCGAGTATATAGGTAACTAGGTATCCGATATATTGTGATTTATTATGATAAATCGCCAACTGTCTCGGATCATCGAACAAATACACCGGCACAGTCAACAGTCAAACAAGTAATCTCTCTTGAGGAAAACAAATAATCGAATACGTTTCAACCTAAAAGGCCCCCTCAACGGGGGAAAAAAATAAGAGCATATTGTTTAGGATCCTTTCGACATAGAAGAGTGCAAAAATAACCCAGTAACCGCATTTTGTAATAAAATACCAACGTTAACGTATTACAAATTGTTTTTTTATTCGCGGTTCGTTTCATTTATAACGAACTTATCACAATCCTTTTGCAATCATATCTGGACTATGTGGATTTTTTTGCCAACATTACGATACGATACGAGGAAGGTACATCGGTACATTGCGGAATTACAAACAATTACTAATGTTTCATGTTTATCGAACAAATTAAACAGCGAATTTACCTGGGTGTTATTAACGAGCATTTGCAGCTCGTATTCGCATCCTAAAATTTGCATCTGATTGATGTGCTCGATGGCTAACTTGGCGGCTTTCATTTCACTCTTGGCCAGCCGTTCTTTCGGTTGAACCATTCGTTAATGCAAAATAGCCCCAGGATGAAAAATGGTTTTTTCGTCGTATTCGTAGACCTGAAAAAGGTAAATTTGATATTAGTTTAACGAGCTAATCGAAATTTCATTCGGTATTATCGTTCGACCGGTCGGCTGACTCGGTTAGGCATTTCTACAATAATGCAGTTGCCGAGTAAATCGAATTCCAATAGGTTATTGATGTTTCTATTTAGAGACGGTAATTGAGCGGTGCAAAATGCGTCGAAAGATTTACCACCGCGGGTTCATATTTGTACGTACGTCTTTCCCTGGGGTTTCGTTTAAGTTTGTTGTGGTCTGTGTGTTCAGTAATTACCTGATTGCTATTTCCTTTTCACACGTCTGTAGCTCTGCCTACTGACGAAGTCGTATGCGAGGGATGTCTTCAAACGAGGAGTATTTTTTCGGAAAAATATTTGCCATTAGTGAGGAAAATATCGAGTATCGAGTTCGATTTGAACTTGAGAAAAGAATCTTTCTTGATTCGTTCATTTTTCAAAATTTGCTAAAAATTTGAATTTTTTTGTTTCAAGTGGTAGGGTTAGTAGAAAGATATCTGCTTATAGCCCAGGAGTAATAGCATCGAAAAAGTGCTTGAAAAAGAAAAATGTTAATCGAAATTTAAAAGCTTCTATATGATGTCCAGAGTCTGTGGTTAAAGTCGCACCGCCCCCCCCCTATTGATTTTGAGGGGGGCCTTATGGGGGAGAAAATTGTTTTGCACCGATTTCGCTCAAATTCACTTGGAGGGTATTTAGGTGTAGAAGTACTCCCTAAAAAAATTTAAGCTCCCCTTGATCTCAGGGGACGAGCATCGCTCCTAAAGTTGGACATTTTTAACTAAAAATAACAAAAAACAGAGATTTTCGATTACAAAAACCGCCCCGAAATTTTTAATTTTGAAAAAATTTCTTTTTTCCGTATACATTTTGAGATTACGAATATGATAGGACCTATCCAATTTTTTTTTTCCGAAGTGTGTAACCCCTTCCCCCCTACGGGCGTCATTGTAAATGTGTACAGATCGTGGTTTTTCAGCAAAAAATGACCTCGTTACATAGCTGTCCCAAAAATGATATTTCGCGTGAAAGTGAAAATTTAATGTCTTGAAATGTTCCATATGACGTCCACAATGAGTGGTGAAAACGAAAACCATGTGAAAACGCACCGCCCCTACCCCTCGTGCTTTCCGCGGGGGGGGGGGGGGTGAAACGGAGAGGGCTCGTTCCAAACAATTATTTTTCGTATCAATTTCGTTCAAATTCACTAGGTAGGTTATTCAGGTGAGGCAGTGTTCCCGAAAAAATTTCAGTCCCCCACACATCAGGGGGCCGAGCCATTGTTTCCCAAAGTTGAGTAGTTTTGTGAAAAATTACAAATTTCGCGAAAAAGTAAAAATTTTTCACTATAAAAATGTTCCATATCATGCCAATAGTGTGTGGTGAAAACGCACCGCCCCTATCCCTCGGGCATTCTGAAGAGGAGTGGGGTTATAAGGAGGTCAATTTCAAAAAATAATATTTTTGAATCGATTTCGCTCAAATCCACGTGGAGGGTTATTTATGGTGTAGAAGTACTCCTTAAAAAATTTTCAGCCTCCACGACCTCAGGGGGCTGAGCCATCGCTTCTCAAAGTTGACCATTTTTGACTAAAATGACAAAAAACGGAGTTTTTCGATTATAAAATCGCCCCAAAGTTTTAATTTTGAAAAATTTCGTATTTTCTGTACACACTTTGAGATGATTGACGAATCCGACTAGCCTATCAGTTTTTCGTTTTCGAAGTGTTTGTGTTTATGGTTTTATTTTTATAAGGATTTAAAATCCCCCCCCCCCACCCCGCGCGCTCCATCGAGAATTCCTGTCTGGTGTTTACTGACTACTCTCTTGAATTTTTTCATAATTGTGAAATTTTATTTTTTGTTAATTATTTGATTGGCTTACTTCCGTTTTGACGAGTTCGTATGGTGTTTTGGAGAGTGAAACTCTTTTCAAAACCGTGGAAAGAAATGCACCTATATGTCGCACCCCTAGTGCAATAACAACACATCTCAAAAAAATTTAACCTTCGTATTTTTTCCTGAAACGTGCTCATCTTTGATCAATTTTCAATTTACATCAAAAATAAAGTTCATTTTTTTTTGATATGTGTTGTTATTGCACTGGAGGTGCGATGTGCTTTTACAGTCATAAAAATTTTAAAAGTTCAAAAAGATACAGTACATATGTTTTCCACGTACCAAAATTACTTTTTTTCACAGAATTTGTTTCGTTTTTTACTTAAAATTTTTTTTATTGGTGAAGTTTATATTGCTACACTTCGCTTTTTTTTTTGATTTTTTTTACAATTTTAATTAGATTAATTTTTTCAGTTTTGATCGAATTTATTATGCTTGGAATAATTCAATTTTCAGATGAATGTTTATCAGATTTTTTTTCTAATTTTTGAATTAATTTCGAATTATTGTTTGAAAAATTAAAATATTGCATTCTATTTCTACGTACTTACAAAATTGATATTTTTTGTTTGTTTTTTTTTTCGCTGAATTTCTTTCATTTTTTCCTTTTTTCAATATTGATCAAATTTATTTTTTATTAAGTAATTTCATCACTTCCATGAGTATTTTTTCCATCACCATTCTCATGCACCTACTTCATTTTTTAAATAAGCAAACCTTTTGCCTAAATCGGTTGGTGTTTTGTGAAGAAATTGCAGTAAGTATTCGAAATTATTTTTTCTTCCAAGTAAATCTTTGAACAGCTGATGAAAAGTCGACTTCCTTATACTCTTGCTCGATTGTTATAAAAATGAATCCTCTTCCTAATAAAAAATCTTTTGCAAAAGTGAGCCTTTGATTTTCATTACTGATTTAAAAAAATTTTCTTACAAAAAATAAAGTTGGAGACAAAATCGACAAGGACAGGGTTCATACATTTTACCATTGTACATCTTTCAAAGAGATATTGAAGATATTTGGTCCTTCTTTGTCTTCAATTCAGTTTTATAAATTATGAAATTCTATGAAATTTGGAAATTTTTTAGTTGCACTCTTCTTTCTCCCAGTACAATTTGAAATTTTTCAAAAATTGCTCAAAATTCACGATGATTTTTTATTACTTCAAACCTCATATGATTTTTAAATTTTCATATGAAAATTTCCCTTATTTTTCAATCGGAACATAATTATTATTGCAAGAAAGGAGTGGAATAATCTAATGCAGGATTGAACCTCGTTGTAAAACGAATTGGAAATGGAAAAATTCGAGAGAGTTCAAACAACGAATTCAAATTTACGTATTTTGAGTAAAATAAGGAACTAAATTCATAAGAATTGCCTTTTCATCTAAAAATTGGCAATTGGTATCTACCTTTTTCTTTATCAATTATTTAAATGAAAATTCAAATTTTTATTTTTTTGAAAATCTGTCAAGTTTTAGATTTTATTTTAATATAAAAAATATTACTTTCTTTCAACCTTCACTGATTAAAATGAATTATTCTTATCGTCCATCTTCATCAATTTCATAAAAAAATTATATTTTAAAATTTAAAATAAATTGTTTGGTAAGTACGTAGATTTTGGCTGTTCTTATTCTCGTATCATTCACATTATTAAACAAAAAATTAAATTTTAGCGGTTTATTTTTTTTTGTACTTATTCCAAAAGAGGAAGACCTTTTCATCTCGAAGTAATAATAAATTAGCCATTTTCATATCCCAATTATCTCGACAAATTACAAGCCATTTTGGAGTTTCTGAAGAATAGTTGTTACATTTCTATGGCATATTTTTAAAAATCTCTTCATAAAATGCTCGAACGAAATACATAATACAACAGCTAAAAAAAAACAGTAATTTTACGATTGTACGTACTACTACCTATTAAACAACCCCAGAAAATTTTATTTACCCCAAGGTCTCCTCCGAATTTTATTTTCACTCTCGAGATGATTAATTCGTCCAAACGAATAAAAAAAAGTCGAAAAGAACACATAAATGAATAAATAAGTCGAAACGAATTTTCGAAATTATTATACGAATGATACCGCTATCAGCGTCGACAAAAATGCTCAAAATTACAATTTGTTATTTCATTACTGAATCTCATATTTCTGCTCTTAATGGCCACATGTAATTTCACTTCACATTTTAGAACTTATATTCGAAACTAAAATTCGTTTATTCTTTTTCGGTTACATTTTATTTTTTTCTTTTCTTCTCGGAATTTGCAATTGAAATTGTTTGGGGACGAAAAAAAAATACTATTTGCGTCAAGGATAATGAGACGGCCGCGGCCTTGATTGAGTAAATTTCGTCGTACGAATTTTTTAAAATTTCAATCCGATTGATCCATAAAACCGTACTTTGCGCTAGTCCTCGCCACGGATAATTTCAATCGGGCGAATGAATTTTATCGTCGAATTGTTGAGAAAAATACGCGAGTTAAACATTTAAACCAACGAGATAAAAATCTTTCTCATTTACAGTAACTCTGTGCACGCGGACAGTTTGATAAGTAATGGGTTAAATCAAAGGTTTAATTTTTATAAAAGCAATTGAAATGTTTTAAATCTTGGGAAAACCCCTCTTACAGTTAGTTTTGTTTGCTAAGATATTCATTTTTAAAACCCCTATTCTCGCAGCGAGGCGCGTATATCAAGTGAAAATATAAGACCGCGTCTTGGTAACTGACAGTTTTTTTAAAGCATAACAACTATTTTTCCAGGGGTAAAAAGTTTATTTAATAAAAAAATCCTTTAACGAGTGGACAGGGCGAAGAATGAAGATTTCTAGATGCTCTTCGAGATAGCGAATTTTATGACTTCGAAACGAATACTATAAAAAAGTTCTCGTTTGTGTAACGACGAACGTCGTATAATTAAACTAGCATAGACGATATAGTTTGGCGAAATTTTCAACTCGAGAATTTAACGTACGTACTCGTCGCGTTTCGATCATGTTTTCGTTATTATTACGTGTTATTGGGGTGGTAAATCTTCGACGCGAATCTTCGATCGAGCATATGAAATTTCGAAAATTAATTCCGAGTCTATATTTCTCCGAGTTTTGCTCGAGTTCCGATAACTATTTACTATTCTCCTTTATCGAAAGCATACGGTGTGCAGAAAATCACCTCGAGTCGAAAAAAATTGTTTACGCAGTCCAACCGGCAAAAAGTGCTCTAGAAATCGAAATCAGCGTGATTTTTTGCGGGACAAAAAAATCAGTTGGCTTTTTATGTGTATGGGTCCCATAGTCCCGAAAAAGTGTATTTTGAATTTTTGCCCTTGCACAAATTTGAACATTTTTGAGCCATGTTGAGCCCAAAATCTGGTCAATTTTATTTTTGAGAATTTTAAGCACAGGCCAATTTATGAGTATTTTCAAATAATAGACACGTGACCTATCAAAATGGGTTAAAATTTCACGAGCGGTGCAAAATGATAAATGAAAATGTAATTTCAGCATTTTTGACCGATTTTGAGCTCAAAATCAGGTTAATTTTAATGTATTTTCCATAAAGTGACATGTCACTTATGAAAAATAAGTAGAATTTTACCAAAAACTTCGCTTACAAAGATGATTGAGTTTCCCATTTTTTTTTATGGTTGTTTATTTCTGTTTATTCTGTTTATTCTGTCCTAATTACATGTTTTATTCTCAAAAATGCTCAAAAAAATCTTGCGAATATTCTTGGATTTTGGCGATTTCTTTCTCTTTCATGGCATACAATTACCAAAAAGTATTTAAAAACAGTCATTTGTTCAAAATTTACAAAAGTTGTTTAAAAAAATTTTGGTTTAAAGTTTTGGATTTTTGACGGAATTCTACATCATTCCTGAAGGTTGATACCAAACTTTTCAAATACTCAAAAATTTTACAGTGCTCAAAATTTTTAAAAGTTGCTCAAAAAAATTTTGATTAACGTATTTGAATTTTTGGCGAAATTTTACCACATTTTGATAGGTCACTCATAAATTATTTAAAAACACTAAAAATTTGGTCTGAGCTCAAATTTTTCAAAAATTACTCTATAAAATTTGGGTCAAAATTTTCGACTTTTTGTTGAAATTTTATCCCAATTTCATTGATCATATGTCAATTTTTTAAAAATTCTTAAAAATTGACTCAATATTAGGCTCGAAAATGCTCAAATTACATTTCCGCTAATATCTTTGTACTGCTCGTGAAATTTTAACCCATTTTGATAGTAGTACCATCATTTTAGGTTTTGACCCAAAAGAAATTCCCGGAAACGGGAAAGTTCGTATATAGGCTTTGTAGAGGGTGTATTTCAACATACCCGACTTTCCCTAAAATCGGGGAATATTTTGTCTCCCTTTTGGGGGTGAGGGGGTTCAAATTTTGGTTTTTTGGCTATAGTTTTCGAAATTACGCCCTTACGAAAAAAAAATTGAAACAAAATTGTAGAGAATTCAAAAACAAACAATTTTTCTATTTACCATTTTTTTTTAGGACGTCGTAGGAGGGAGCTAGGGACTTCAGGAAAAAATCAATTTTGAAAATTTCCCATTATCAGAAAAAATCACCAAAAATCGGGCTAATCGACTTTTAGGAGCGTCTCTTTTCCACAGTACATCCTATTACTATGTAGAATAAGAAAAATGAACAACCGACCCCTCACATCAAAGTAGGGGTGTACCCCATGTACGAAAAGTTGCATCTTCCCCCTGGAATATTTCAGCTACAGTGAAAAATTCGAAAAATTGGTTCAAACAAACGTTATAGAGCGTTAAAAGACGAACATTTTACTTTTTTACATTTTTTCTACGTGATCTTGGGACTGAGCTATTGCAAAAAGAAAAAAGATCGACGCAGCGTTCGAAAATTTCTCACAAAATTTTAAACCCTCTTTTTTGGGGTTCAATTCGGGTCCAGGTGTTAGATGATTATAAAAATCGAGTTTAGCGACCATGAAAACCCCAGAACCCCAATTGTTGGGTTATTGGTTCGCTAGATTTTATACCAGGCCTCCACACGTGTAATTTATTGAGTTTATGAAAAATTTTCGAACCCCGCATCGATCTTTTTTCTTTTTGCAATAGCTCGGCTCCAAGACCACGTAGAAAAAATGTAAAAAAGTAAAATGTTCGTCTTTTAACGCTCTACAACGTTTGTTTGAACCAATTTTTCGAATTTTTCACTGTAGCTGAGATATTCCAGGAGGAAAATGCAACTTTTCGTACAGGGGGTTCACCCCCTACTTTGATGTGAGGGGTCGGTTGTTCATTTTTCTTATTCTACATAGTAATAGGATGTACTATGCAAAAGAGCCGCTCCTAAAAGTCGATTAACACGATTTTTGGTGATTTTTTTTGATAATGGGAAATTTTCAAAATTGATTTTTATTCTGAAGTCCCTAGCTCCCTCCCACGACGTCCTAGAAAAAAAATGGTTGATAGAAAAATTGTTTGTTTTTGAATTCTCTACAGTTTTTGTTTCAACTTTTTTTTTCGTAAGGGCGAAATTTCGAAAACTATAGCTAAAAAACCAAAATTTGAACCCCCTCACCCCCAAAAGGGGGACCAAATATCCCCCGATTTTAGGGGAAGTCGGGTATGTTGAAATACACCCTCTACAAATCTTATATACGAACTTTCCCATTTCCGGGAATTTTTTTTGGCTTTTGGCTTTTTTTAAGCTAAATCGTCCGTACTATAGCCTATAGGTCGCAACCCCAGTTTCCAAAATTTTTTCGGTAATTCAGTTTCAACAAAAAAAGGCGAAAATGATGCGTTTTCTCAACTTCAAAAATTCACCACAACCTATTGTGCCGAACGTTTTCCATAAACTTTGGCTTAATGGGTATGAAATGAATCCATGTATGTGTCGAGGTGAGTTTTTTGTCCCGCAGACCATATGCCGCCTATGGAGCCATTATTGAGCCAATAATGGCCAAATTTCGCAAAAAATCGCACATTAGGGGCGCTGGCACCCCATTGTGCACGTTGCGAACATATATTTTAAGTTAGGGGAGTGTCCGCTACCAGTCTGTGAAAAAATTTTTTGTCTCCGGCCGAATTTGAAAAATGGGAAAAAACGGGAGTTTTCAAGCTCCAGCCCCCTATTGTGCAAAGGATAAAAATTCAAAATACACTTTTTCGGGACTATGGACCCATACACATAAAAAGCCAACTGATTTTTTTGTCCCGCAAAAAAGCACGCTCGATGAACACTTTTTGCCAGTTTGTAGATTAAAAAAACTATTCTCTAAAATTAATCTAAGTAATCGGAAGAAAATCGAATTACCTGGCGCCGCAAGTGGAAGACTCTTTTCTTAATTTTTCACTCTGCAATGTATTCAACGTAGTGGAATTCTGTCTAACCAGCAAATACGGTCTTGCGGTTTCATCTTTCGTACTAATTTTATCGTTTGTTTTAATATTATTCGCGGCAGTGGTATTTTTAAAATTATTATTTTTATAGATAACGTCCGGCTGGCTCGTAACGTTGGTACTTTTACGACTTTCTTCGCTGTCGTTATTCTGGATGGTAATTGCTTTGTCTTCATTGATTTGTATCCTCTCGGTTACCGCTGTCTGAGTAAACAGAGGGGTACTTGATAATGTCTGGCTCGAAAAATCGACTTTTTCATTTCTCGTCCGCCTCTTTGTTCTCGACCGTTTGTGATTTTTAATAATAATTCTATTATAATGATAATTTCCCGTAGAATATAATGTCGTAACATTCAAACGATCTATTGGCGGACTAATGTTTGTCGTCGCGGTTCCATTGACAACGTTCGTATGATGAAAACGCCACGTATCGTTCTTCGTAATTGGTTCTTTTGTAAAAGTTTCAGCCTTATTACCTGCAATAATTACAAATGTATGAATTGTCTATACTGCACGGATTCCACATCACAGATTTATATAGGAAATGCGACGTAAAAAGCGGGG
>JAVBJF010001025.1:0-23933 GCA_033439095.1 Pseudococcus viburni | reverse complement strand
TATTCAGTGCGTATTTGATTATGAAAATAAATTATTTTCACGATTACCTTCGACTTTTGGTGAAAGCATCAAACAGTGAACCAGAGAAGATCCGCTACTGCTGTCCCAAATAAGGTAATATTGGAGGGATCCCGCCGAAGAATTGTATGTTTTCTTTTTATCCAATTGAGACTGAGGATAATGTCTTTCAGTGCCTGATTACCAGAACACTCTTTCAAACCGAGATCCAAAAATCCTTTGAAAAATTTAATGCCATGTAATACTCAATTTTACATTTCGATAAAAATCATGTAAAAATTCTAGTATAAAAATCAAATTTTCAAGTAATTTCACATTAAATAACTTGATTTACTAAATCTACCTACAACAAATTACAAAATAATCTCTAAATTTTTGCATGTGTGACAAAATATTATTTTATGCCTAACAAAAAATAAAATTTGATGTAATTTTTTTTTTTCAAGTCTGACAAAATGTCAATTGGTATGTATTTATGACAAATTGCATTTTTAAAAGTTTTTTTCGGCTTCAATTTTTCGGACAGACCTCCCCCCTTTGCCCTAAAACAATTTTTGTCAAAAAAAAAAACATTTCCTGTTTAGTTTAAGTACTTTGAGGCAGGGAACCGCGCAAAAGGAAAGGAGGTGTCATTTTTGGAAAAATTTACCTCTTTTGAATCGTCACCAATAGGTTTACTGGATACAAAAAGATAAAAAAATACGAAAAAAAGTACGAATTCCATTGAGTGAGTTTGAAAGTTCGAAGCAGTCCGAAAAAAGTACAAGTATTGGCTAAAATATAGAAGAGTCTGAAATTTTTGTCTTCTTCTTGACGTTGAAATTGTCTCTGATAACTTTTGACACCTTAAGTCGATTTTCTGAGAAAAAGGAAGAGCTCTACGGAAAAAATGAATGAAACATAAATTGTAAAGCGTCAAATTTCCTATTTGTAGAGTCCAACTAGTTTTTTCTTAGGAGGTTTAGTTTTTGAAATATTTTCAATTTTAAAAAAGTTAAACTTTGAACTTTGAGCTGAAATATCTCGAAAGCTAAGCCTCCTAAGAAAAAACGAATTGAACTTTACAGGCAGGAAATTTGACGCTCTACAATTCATATTCTATTCATTTTTTTCGTATACCCCTTTCTTTTCTCAGAAAATCGACTTGAAGTGTCAAAAGTTATCAAAAAAAGTATAAAAACCGTTCAACGAAAATTCAAATTGTGAAAAATCTTTGGGTGATATTTTTCACTGCTTTTTTCGTGATCAGCACGAAAAATACTATGAAAATCATCCATCAAACTTCAAACAGCATTTTCCATTCGACCTGTGTTATTGGTTTGATTTTGAGATGTTGAGTACATAAGCAATTTGAATTTGGTAAAATTCAAAAAATATTTTAATTCAAAATCTACAATTCATCACCCCCTTTGTAGGGGGTGATAAGTGGTATCCAGTTTCAAAGTTATAGTCCAGAGAGGTATAGATACTCAAATAGTCCAATTTGCGGCGCTATCTAAAAATGACATAAAACCACATTTAATTCTAAAATGTTACTATTTTGAGGTCTCATAGCTCCGCCTCTCCCCCTGATCGAGAGGGGGAGGGATAGAAAATTCCATAACCTGGGATTTTCAGATGACGCTGCATTACCCCTAAGTAGGTAAAACAGACTATTTATGCAAATATCATTTCAGCCAACCTAAAATATGTAGTCGGAAGCTAATGCCGACAAAAACTACATCATGGTGCATGAGCAATTCCGGCGATCCATAAGAATCCGTATCCGGTGAACCAAACATTAATCCCCCTGGATGGATAACGACTATAACAGGCCTCAGTGGTTCATCTTTCGATGGCAACTGGAATGCATATCGTTGGTTTTGAAAAACAAAGAAAATTTCACCTACAGGTTAGTTTTGAATGCAATTTTGCAAATATTCAATTCGTCGGTTCTTCTTTGGAATTCACCCATTTATGTTGGGTGCAGAAAAAAAAAAAAGGTTATGTAGGGACAGTTAAAATGTAAAACTAATCTGGAGTGCGAATCGAGCTGTGAAAAGGACACGGCGAACCATTTTGAAAAAACTCAGCCCCAGTGTAATTTATTTAAGTTGTTGAGGTCTCCGGTAACGTTTTTGTTGCGTTGTGAGAATCAACAACCAGTTTTTGTTCGGACACCTTAATAAATTACACTGAGGATAACGAAGAGAACCGTGCTAAAAAGCTGTACCTATAAACTTATTTAGAAAAAAAAAAAGAATTACTTTTACCTTTGGTGAATGTATATTATTGTATAAGCAATCCTCGGATCCCTTGAATTCTTTTTTGAACATGCAAAAATGTCGACATCCACCTCTCTCAGTTGTCGCTTCCAAAGTTATGTTTTTCCAAGGTTTCACTTTTACAGGATCCTGTAATAAAAGTAATAATATTCTTATATTTTTTCGATGCAGTTGAGAAAATATTCGGTTAGAATTTTATGCGATTACTCTAAATCGTGAAGCTTGTCCATAAGGCACGCCAAGAAAGGAATAGTACTCAGCACCAGAAAAAGATGATTTTTTTTTAAGTCCTCTGACTTTACCTTCATTGACCGTAACAATCACTTTGTCCGACATTTTATTAATTTTTACTTATATTACAGTGAACTAATTCTAAATGGTAATTTAGTATACTGTTGGCGAATATACTTATCTATCGATACCCGTTCTTTTTTTCATTTTTTTCAAGTGTACAAAGTATCAGTTCTGAATGAAAACCCACCGCTTTTTTTTTCGAATTCTAGATTGTAAAAACCATGTAGTCCGAACCCATTAAAAGAAAAAAAAATTTTAAATTATCGACACGAATTGTTACAATTTCTAAAACCGGTGGATACTTGCCTACATGTTCTTGATAAAATATCACTGCTCAGTAGATACCTCGGGTACTTGAAAATTTCAATTTGCAAGGTTATTGCCTGCTGACCTGGTGATTGCGCTACCTATTTACTTTTCACTGTAAATTATTAAATCGCAGAAACGCCAATAATTCAGTATTGAGGTGATTTTTTTTAGATCTGGGCTTATGAAGTTGGTTCATTTCATCTAAACGTTTACCTGTACCTATTGTCAGATCAAACACATTATACATGGATAAATCCAAAATATTTCACCGACTGTGGTTTTAAATTGCTAATTGTCGACTTCATATGTGAAGATGAGATTTTATTAGGAGTATGAAAATTTGGGCGGAGCGAGAAAAAAAGTCCTGGATTTTGGACAAATTCGCAAAGGTGGTTCATTTCGAGATGAAAAACTCACCAAAAAAATTTCAGCTTCTTTGCTCAAATGCTCATGGTGAGCGGAGCTAAGTGTCCTCAAAATAGGGCTGTTCTTGAAAAAATATCAGATTTTAGTGAGTATAGTTCAATTAAAATGCCGTAGAGAATAATTAATTGGGCTAAAAAGGTGCAATTTGAGTTTCTACACTACCCCGAACGAGCTCGTCCCAAAGTTACAGTTACAGTTAGTTGAAAAATCGAGATTTTTCATTTTCAGAAAAACAAAATAACATACTTTTGGTCACCAAAACTTACCCAACATTCAGTAAGTAATTTATGCAAAAAAATTCATTTTGACACAAAAAATTGAAAATTTTGCATTTTTGTGGTGTCAACTTCCAATTTTGGTGAAAACATTTTTATTAGTCTTTTCTAATTTTTAATCGCAGAAATTTATTTTTACCAAGCGATGTACAGAATTGCAAAATTTTCAGCTTTTTATATCAAAATAGTTTTTTACTGTGATTCTCGAATATAGCTCTTGTTTTGATGACCAAGAGTACGTTATTTCGTTTCGAAATAACGTACTCTTAAATTGACTCGAGTTTCGACAAAATTGCTCAACGTTCAGAAAACTGTTCATGTTCTTGAGCTTTCTTCTATTTTTAGAAGAATGTGCAAGCTTGAAATTGGTATTTCTTCAACTTTTCAAAAATGGTCCCAGTTTGTGAAAATTACGTATTCATTTCTTATGAAAGTCATCAAGTTTCAGAAAAGTTCCTTAATTTCTCAAAAAATCAACAAATTTTTAATGAATTTTTCGATTTATTTTGTGGAAAAACTGTTGAATTTTTCCAAATCAGAAACGTGTAGTATTTACAACGAAAACGTATTTTGACAGCTTTGAAATTTAATAACTTTCGCTGGGTGGCCGGTAGAACTTTCAAACCTATCCCATTTTGTAGAGAGTTCTTCGTAGACCATTTACCCTACCTCAAACACCTATGTGCTCACTCAAATTTTTGAGTTATTACTTATTTTAATGTAAAGAGAAAAAACGCTTAGTAATTACAGCGAAAACGTATTTTGACAGCTTTGAACTTTAATAACTTTCGCTCGGTGACCGGCAGAACTTTCAAACATATTCCATTTTGTAGAGAATTCCTCGTAGACCATTTTCCCTACCTCAAACACCTATGTGCTCACTCAAAAAATAATTCAGTTTTCCTTCCCCCTTGGGATGAATGTTTTCTGTTTTGATACTTGAATATGCTACCGATTTCGATCTCAAATTTCGGAATATCTACCTGCGAATTATTTCATAAAGTACTACGGATCAACGGCGAAAATTTTCAAAATTCCGAGGCGAGTTTACTTTTAGATGTCTGAGAATCTTTAGCCTCCCAGTCCTCTCTCATACCTTCTCCTATTCGACAAACCATTAGATACTTTTTTGGATAAAGTAAGAGGATAGTTATGCAATTTTTTGGAAATTCGCAATTTCTTAAAGAACTAATTAGAAAGTTCGAAGTATTTCTTGGAACAATCCATTTTCTTAAAAAAATTTCCGAATTATCAGCGTACTTTGATTTCGTTACGGCCGCAATGTACTTTCCAGTTTTTGTATTGAATCGACGTATAAGGTATATTATTTTATTCCAACTTGTGCTATTTTGAAGTAATTTATTTATTGGCTTACCAATACCTTTAAAAACAAAATACAATTTTCAGTTTTGATTTTTTCAAATTCGAATTAATCGAAAACGTATTTAGATTTAAATATCACGACACGAAGCACAGGTCAACTCTTGGTGTACTGCTTTTTCAGGTCTTCCCAAAATTCCATCCGATTGCCGTTCAATTTACCATAGTTCAGTTTGAGCTCATCGCTGATATTCAAATAACAAGGATTTTCTACGGTTGTAGGTTCCCACTGAACGTCCAAGCTCTCATAATTCGGATTTCTGTCAAACACAAAATTGTTTTTATTCGAGTTTTGAACGATGTTTTTCTTTATTGTGGGAGAAAAACGCGAATTTGAGTAGGTACTCGAGCGATTCGCCAGAGGGAGTAAAATAGCGTTTTACTCCCTCTGGGCTATTCCATACTAAAGCAGACCAAAAATGAAGTCGGGTCTTCCGATTTCGCTCAATTTTTTTTTTACGAGTTTCCCTTGGTGGTGTATTCACAAAACCATGATCATTTCTTTTCTAAACCTCAACGGGGCGGGGGGGGGCTCGAAATTTTTATGCAATATTGCGATTTTTCGCCAAATTACTTACCTAACTTTGAAGGCTCATATCTTGAGATAAGTTGCACTTGGAGAAAAAATGTTTGCGAGGTCTGAAAGAGAATTAATAGGAGATTCAAAAACGGTAATCACATTTTGAAAAGCTCAAAGTAGAACTTTGGTGATGAAAGCTCAACTTTCATGATAAGAACAAAATATGAAAGCTACCATTTAAAAATCTAAAAAAATCACAGTGAGTAACCCTTTTTAGCCTTTTTTCACCCAATAAATTTTCAAGATTGGATCTCTACATCCCTGGGGGTACAAAGGTCCACAATTTTGACAAAAATTCAAAAAAATCGAAAAAGTAAACTAACACTTTGATTACTACTAATTCGGATACACTGATTTCGAATATGCCCTCAGTTTTTTCATCCGACCCCTCCGACCCCCCCCCCATATTAGCCTCCTTGATAGAGTCAAAATTCAAAAAAATGAAAAATAACGTGTGACCTACCGTTTGTTCGGTTTTTGAGGGCGCTGAGCTCGAAAATTTGCATATCTTTCGAATTTGACTCTTTAGTATCCCCTTCTCATTTTGGGAAAAACTATGTTGAGAAACGAAAATGATTCCAACTGATTTGAGGGCGTAGAATTCATATATCGACTTACCTTTTGATCCGATTACCTTCCCGTGCCCCAACTGACCCCTTCCTCCAGTCTTAGGTGATCAATACAGAATTGAATATTTCAAAAGATAACAATGAGAGGGTCGGATCAAAAAGTAAGTCGATATTCGAATTCCATGGCCTCAAATTAGTTAGAATCATTATGCCACACGATATTTTCGTTTCTTAACATATTTTTCCCAAAATTAGGGGGTTAGAGGAGAACTAAAGGGTGAAATCCAGAAGATAAGCTTTTCGAACTCAGCACTCTCAAGTACCTAAAAAACGACAGGTCACACGTTATTTTTCATTTTTTTTAAATTTTGACCCTATCAAGGAGGCTAATAGGGTGGTTCGGAGGGGTCGGATGAAAAAACTGAGGGCATATTCGAAATCAGTGTCTTCGAATTAGTAGTAATCAAAGTGCTACTTTACTTTTTCGATTTTTTTGAATTTTTGTCAAAATTGTGGACTCCTGTTCCCCCGGGGTCTGGAAATCCCTTCTTGAAAATTTATTGGGTGAAAAAAGGCTAAAAAGGGTTACTCACTGTAATTTTTTTAAATTTTTAAATGGTAGCTTTCATATTTTGTTCTTATCATAAAAGGTAAGCTTTTACCACCAAAGTTCAACTTTGCGCTTTTCAAAATGTGATTACCGTTTTTGAATCTAATATTAATTCTCTTTCAGCCCCCGCAAACAGTTTTTCCCCAAGTATAACCTATCTCGAGATATGAGCTTTCAAAGTTTTGTAATTTGGCGAAAAATCGCAATATTGCATAAAAATTTCGAGGCTCGCCTCCCTGATCCCTTGAGGATTAGAAAAGAAATGATCGTGATTTTGTGAATAGACCACCAAGGGGAAATCATAAAAAAAAATTGAGCGAAATCAGAAGACCCGACTTCATTTATGGTCTGTATTAGTATGGAATAGCCCATCTACAACGAAAATATTCTATTTTATTTTTATTTTATATGTACAACGTAGGTACCCAGTTCTAGCAAAAGTGCAAATTAATTTTGTAAATTTTTCAGCCACTGCTTGACATTTCGGTGGCAAATTTGCCTTTTTTCCACTGGTATATTCGTTCATGTGAGCAAAATAACTGTAATCGCATCCATGAACAGTTCCTGTTAAAAATGAGATTTTATATCAAGAAAAGTGTACGAAAATTTTGCTGTGGTATTTGAAAAAAAAGCGTTCGTTTTATTTACCTGGCAACGATTCTTTCACTTCTTCTGCAATTCTGTCTTTCATCGTACCAATGTTGCCTTCGAAATTGAATTTGTAAACATAAACCGAGGTGGGAAGATCCGCGGCGATGATATTAATCACCGAATCGTACACGTCCGATAAAGCTATATCAGTCTGAATCTGAAAATAAACCAAAGAAAATTATCCGATTTAAGCATTATTTTAATTAAGTTGTATTGTGAAAATACTTACATCGCATTTCGCGGATAGTGATGCATTATCTATGGTATTACCATTCAGGTAGAACGTTTCTATTTGTTTCTGAATCTGTTTCAATTCTTTGTCGTTTAAATTGTGTCCCCAGCCCCATGGATTTTGGCGAATACTCAGGTAGAAATTTTTCTTTATCAAGTTTTTAAATCTAGCTAAAGTGCAGGTCACATTATCTTACGAGTTATTAACGCACCACAAACTTCTATAGCTGCATTTTCTCTATGTCGGTCTTGTGAAAAACCTCGTTGTCTTACGCGAGATCAAGTATTTCTATACTTAGAAAAACAAAAATGACTAATTACTCACGAAGAAAAGCCATCGCTGCTTCTTTTTCACAAAATCCAATGAGAAGAGGCACTCGTTTGATATTTGGTGTCATTTCTTTAACACTCAGTGGTAGGATCGAATTTTCTCCTTGCTCGAAAATATGAGTGAACAAAGAACCCGGAAATATCGGCGCGTCGTTTTGCTAATAAAGAATATACATTTTTTGCCATGTCAACATTTCGATTTTCTAACAAGCATTTTCCTACTTTCTGATGAACTGAATCTGGCCTAAGCGATACTATTGCATCGGCGGACAAGTGTTTGTAGTAAGCTAATAATTTTTTTCTGTCATTTTTATCAGTGCCTTCGTAACCATCTGATTTGGCTAATTCAAAAGCCAACGTACTGTTTTCCTTCGGTATAATGAGGGTTGGATTTGTAACGTACATGCCCATTAATACTGCCTTATGAAATAAACCTGAAAATATGCAGTTTTATATAATTTTAGCCCAAAATTGCCCCGTGATCGTCAATTGAACACTTGATTATTCAGTGCGTATTTGATTATGAAAATAAATTATTTTCACGATTACCTTCAACTTTTGGTGAAAGCATCAAACATTGAATTAGAGAAGATCCGCTACTGCTTCCCAATAAGGTAATATTGGAGGGATCGCCGCCGAAGAATTGTATGTTTTCTTTTATCCAATTGAGACTGAGGATAATGTCTTTCAGTGCTTGATTACCAGAACACTCTTTCAAACCGAGATCCAAAAATCCTTTGAAAAATTTAATGCCATGTAATATGTACTCAATTTTACATTTTGATAAAAAACATGTAAAAATTCTAGTATCCAAACAAAAAAAAAATCAAATTTTGAAGTAATTTCACATTAAATAACTTGATTTACTAAATCTACCCACAAAAAATTACAAAATAATCTCTAAATTTTTACATGTGTGACAAAATATGTATTATTTTATGCCTAACAAAAAGTAAAATTTGATGTAATTTTTTTTTTCAAGTCTGACAAAATGTCAATTAGTATGTGACAAATTGCATTTTTAAAAGTTTTTTCGGCTTGAATTTTTCGGACAGACCACCCCCCTTCGCTCTAAAACATATTTTTGTCAAAAAAAAATTTCCTGTTTAGTTCAAGTACTTTGAGCAGGGGACCGCAAAAAAGGAAAGGAGGTGTCATTTTTGGGAAAATTTACCTCTTTTGAGACGTCATCCAATAGGTTTACTGGATACAAAAAGATAAAAAAATACGAAAAAAGTACGAATTCCATTGAGTGAGTTTGAAAGTTCGAAGCAGTCCGAAAAAAAGTACAAATATTGGCTAAAATATAGAAAAGAGTCTGAAATTTTGTCTTCTTTCTTGACGTTGAAATTGTCTCAAACTCACAAATTAAGTACCTACTTTCTCTAATACCGGAAACGTTTTAAAAAATTATTATATTTTAGGTTTTGATTGCCTTTCTCCTCAAAAATGTTCGCCCGAGCGAAGCAAAATGTTTCATATTTTCCATAATATTATACGATATTTTTCTTCACTTACCTCTCCTCCTCTTATTTGATTATTTCTTCAATGGGGCAAGCTAAAAAAAATTTAGAGGATCTAAGGGCTTTCATGAAATTTATCGATTTGAAGTAAGTACAATATATTTTTTTAAAGAAGAAATGAGCCAAAAATTGTAAAAATTAAAAATGTCTGGTTCGAAAAGAGTTTGGATTTTCTTTTCTGATTTAGTATATGTATACGATAATGTACCTTTCCACCAGCTAGGAACCTCAGTTACCCCCCCCCCCCCCCCCTCTACAAAACCGAAATTTGAGTTGAAGCCACCAGGTTGGCAGCAATGCTGCAAAAAATCCCCAAAAAAATATATTTAAATTTTAAATTTTTCTGAATTACTTTTCAAATCATTAAATGAACAACTTGACTTATGAAAGTTGATTAAATCAAAAGACAGCATGGTAACAGCTCTGTCATGAAAGTTAAACAAAATTGTTGCAGTGACCAAAAAATTACACAGGTCGACATTTTTAAACTTTTGAAATGCTGTTTGAGGTTTTTTTGGGTGATTTTTTATAGTGAAAAAATTCTATCTCTATCAGCCAAAGATTTTTCACAATTTGAATTTTTCGTTTAACGGGTTTTCTACTTGTTTTGATAACTCTTGACACTTGAAGTCGATCTTCTGAGAAGAGGAAGAGTTCTACGAAAAAAATGAATAGAACATAAATTGTAGAGCGTCAAATTTCCTATCTGTAAAGTCCGATCAGTTTTTTCTTAGGAGGCTGAGCTTTCAAGATATTTTAGCTCAAAATTCAAAGTTCAACTTGTTTTAAAATTGAAAATATCTCAAAAACCAAGCCTCCTAAGAAAAAACTAATTGAACTTTTCAGGCAGGAAATTTGACGCTCTACAATTTATGTTCTATTCATTTGTTTCGTAGAACCCTTTTTTTCCCCAGAAAGCCGACTTTAGGGGTCAAAAATTACATCAAATAATGTAAAACAAATTTTCAACAAAAAACCTTCCAACTATCAAAAATTCTGGCGTAATCGAGAAAAACTGTACCTAATAATCATATTCGAACTCGGCACTAAAAAATAGATTAGAATCACCTACCAACGAAACTTGAATGTTGGAGAAATTTCAAAATCAGCGCTACATTTTAGACTAAAAACAGTGATTAAAACAAGAAAAAGAAAATTCTGTTTTAAATGTAATCGATAAGTATGATAGGTATTAGTTTTCACGCTGATCACGAGAAAAATGGTGAAAAAATTCCAGGACATCGGGATTTTTCATAACTGGAAGATTTTTCGTTAAAAATTTGTTTTACACTTTTTGATGTAATTTTTGACCCTTAAAGTCGATTTTCTGGGAAAAGAAAGGCTTGTACGAAAAAACATGAATAGAACATAAATTGTAGCGCGTCTAATTTCCTGCCAGTGAAGTTCAATTAGTTTGTTCTTAAGAGGCTTAGGGCCGTATTTTAAAACATACCTTAAGGTATCCTTAAAAAATAAGGATACCTTATTTTAAGGAATGGTTTGGTATTTTAAAACCTTCCTTAGGAGAACTTCGGTAAGGGCTTCCTTAAAAGTCGTATTTTAAAACCCTCCTTAATTTCGTTTGCGTATTGCTTTGAATACCATGTTGCCAAGTCTTGAAAGATGATTCAACCAATCAAAACGCATTATTCAGATATAATTGGCTGTATTTACTTATTTTTACAAATTTATCAACACTTTTTGTAATCAATATTGCATCAGTGTTTGAAGGTTTCTATAATTTTCTAATGTTTCTATTTTTTTATTTCGGTGTTCCATTCACAATGAATGAAAAAAAAAAAGAAGAAGAAATAAAGAATATCATTAATATCAAAGTCATCTGTTCATTTTTTGTTGTTGAGAAATAGATTTTTTTTATTGCCATAAAAAATTTTCGAAACTTTCATTCGAGATTCTGATAATTTACCTCCTCTTTCTTCAAGTGTGCTCAAATAATTTCCTTTGTTCATTGCAAATTTCAAAATTAAAAAAAAAAGATTTATCCCTTCCAAGACAGAAGATAGTCAAAAATGTTTAAGTATGTAAGTACAAGTTTTTTTTGTAAGTGACCTCGTAAATTTTGCCATCAATCAGGGGTGGTCTGATTAGAAGGCAAACGATATTGCTCCTCAAAGCAAATTTTCATTTTTATTCGGAGCAATTACGTTTGAATTCAGGAATATAAAATTTACAAACATGATACGACTAATGACCCTGCTAAAAAATTGATAAATATTATTCATGTTGAGTCTGAAAAATTGAGGAAAATTGCATTGCAAGAGGAAAATTGAAAAATTCCACATGAGAGGTTTTCTCAATTTTTAGCTCCCTCTTCCCTGTACCCTCCCCATTGACAGTTTCAGATCTTCTTTCACAGAACATCCCTTCAATTTTAAGAATAGGCCACTTTATAAATATGATTTTTTTAAAAATTCGTCTCTGTAAATTTTCATTTATATAGTCGTCAGTGAAAACTATAATCCTTGGGATAGATGTAGATATGTCAATAATGTCCATTAGGTATACATATATCGATAATATCGTGGTCTACCATCATATTTTTACTGAACAAATCTGTTTATAATATAATTCAAATATCATCACAACTGTAAATACGTAAGATAAAACTATTTGTTGCCTTAAGGTACCTCGCGAGGTACCTTAAGGTATTCCAAGTCTCACTGATAGAATTTGTGTTTCAAGTCTTGTTAAGGAACGTTTTAAAATACCAATTCTGTCTAAGGTACTTTTTAAGGTACCTTAAAAACTACTTAAAAATAAGGTATGTTTTAAAATACGGCCCTTAGTTTTTTGAGATATTTTCAATTTTTAAAAAAAGTTGAACTTTGAGCTAAAATATCTCGAAAGCTAAGCCTCCTACGAAAAAAATAACTGAATTTTCCAGGCAGAAAATTTGACGCTCTACAATTTATGTTCTATTTATTTTTTTCGTAGAACCCTTTCTTTTCTCAGAAAATTGACTTGAAATGTCAAAAGTTATCAAAAAAAAAAGTAGAAAAACCGTTAAGCGAAGAAAAATTGTGAAAAATCCTTGGGCGATGGAATTTTTTCACTATTTTTCTCGTCATCAACGCAAAAAATACTATGAAAATCAACCATCAAACCTCAAACAGCATTTTCCATGTCGACCTTTGTTATTGGTTTGATTTTGGGTGTTCGAGAAGCGATTTGAATTTGGTAAAATAAAAAATTCAAAATCTACAACCCATCAACCCCTTTGTAGGGGGTGGTAAGTGGTATCTAGTTTCAAAGTTAATAGTCCAATTGGTGGCACTATCTAAAAATGACATAAAACCACGTTTCATTCAAAAATGTTCCCATTTTGAGGTCTCATAGCTCTGCCTCTCCCTCCGATCGAGAGGGGGAGAGATAGAAAATTCTATAACCTAGGATTTTTTAGATGACGTTGCATTACTCCTAAGTAGGTAAAACAGACTACTTATGCAAATATCGTTTCAGCCAACCTAAAATATGTAGTCGGAAGCTAATGCCGACAAAAACTACATCATGGTGCATGAGCAATTCCGGCGATCCATAAGAATCCGTATCCGGTGAACCAAACATTAATCCCCCTGGATGGATAACGACTATAACAGGCCTCAGTGGTTCATCTTTCGATGGCAACTGGAATGCATATCGTTGGTTTTGAAAAACAAAGAAAATTTCACCTACAGGTTAGTTTTGAATGCAAATTTGCAAATATTCAATTCGTCGGTTCTTCTTTGGAATTCACCCATTAATGCTGGGTGCAGAAAAAAAAAGATTATGTCGGGACAGTTAAAATGTAAAACTAATCTGGAGTGCGACTCGAGCTGTGAAAAGGACACGGCGAACCATTTTGAAAAAAACTCAGCCCAGTGTAATTTATTTAAGTTGTTGAGGTCTCCCGGTAACGTTTTTGTTGCGTTGTGAGAATCAACAACCAGGATTTGTTCGGCCACCTTAATAAATTACACTGAGGATAACGAAGAGAACCGTGCTAAAAAGCTGTACCTATAACTTTTTAGAAAAAAAAAAGAATTACTTTTTACCTTTGGTGAATGTATATTATTGTATAAGCAATCCTCGGAGTCCCTTGAATTCTTTTTTTGAACATGCAAAAATGTCCGACATCCACCTCTCTCAGTTGTCGCTTCCAAAGTTATGTTTTTCCAAGGTTTCACTTTTACAGGATCCCTGTAATAAAAGTAATAATAATTCTTATATTTTTTCGATGCAGTTGAGAAAATATTCGGTTAGAATTTGATGCGATTACTCTAAAATCTTGAAGCTTGTCCATAAGGCACGCCAAGAAAGGAATAGTACTCAGCACCAGAAAAAGATGATTTTTTTTTTTAAGTCCTCTGACTTTACCTTCATTGACCGTAACAATCACTTTGTCCGACATTTTATTAATTTTTACTTATATTACAGTGAACTAATTCTAAATGGCCAATTTAGTATACTGTTGGCGAATATACTTATCTATCGATACCCGTTCGTTTTTTTCATTTTTTTCAAGTGTACACAGTATCAGTTCTGAATGAAAACCCACCGCTTTTTTTTCGAATTCTAGATTTTAAAAATTTTACATTATCGACACGAATTGTTACAATTTCTAAAACCTGTGGGTACTTGCGTACATGTTCTTGATAAAATATCACTGCTCAGTAGATACCTCGGGTACTTGAAAATTTCAATTTGCAAGGTTATTACCTACTGACGTGGTGATTGGGCGCTTTTTCACTTTTCACTGTAAAATTTTGAAAACGCAGAAACACCAATAATGTTAATATTGAGGTGATTTTTTTTTAGGTCTAGACTTATGAAGTTGGTTCATTTCATGTAAACGTTTACCTGTACCTATTGTCAGATCAAACACACATTTGACTATTATGCATGGATAAATCCAATATATTTCACCGACTATGGTTTTAAATTGCTAATTGTCGACTTCATATGTGAAGATGAGATTTATTAGGAGTATGAAAATTTGGGCGGAGCGAAAAAAAAAGTCCTGGATTTTGGACAAAATTCGCAAAGGTGGTTCATTTCGAGTTGAAAAAACTCGCCAAAAAAAAATTTCAGCCTCTTTGCTCAAATGCTCTTGGTGAGCGGAGCTAAGTGTCCTCAAAATAGGGCGTTCTTGAAAAAATCAGATTTTAGTGAGTAAAGTTCAATTAAAATGCCTTAGAGAATAATTAATTGGGCTAAAAAGGTGCAATTTGAGTTTCTACCTACCTACCCCGAAACGAGCTCGTCCCCAAAGTTACAGTTACAGTTAGTTGAAAAATCGAAATTTTTGATTTTCAGAAAAACGAAATAACATACCTACTTTTGGTCAACGCAAAACTTACCCAACATTCAATAAGTAATTTATGCAAAAAAATTCATTTTGACACAAAAATTGAAAATTTTGCATTTTTGTGGTGTCAACTTCCAATTTTGGTAAAACATTTTTATTAGTCTTTTCTAATTTTTAATCGCAGAAATTTATTTTACCAATCGCTGTACAGAATTGCAAAATTTTCAGGTGAATCGGGCTAAGAGCTACTTTTTGAAACTAACCCATCAGACATTGTTAAGGACTCCTAAAAACAATTTTAGGGCGCATTTTCTACCTCCCATCTCACTCCCCTACACCCTCACCTCCAAAAATATTGAGTTTTCGTCTAAAAATCGCATCTTTTGGAACCTAATGAACCAAAAATTCTGAAATTTATATGGTTATATACGGAGAGTGGTAACCAAACTCTTGAGAATTTTTTCAGATTTTTTTTGGGGACCGTCTTCTAGCCGAAACCCCACTTTGAACTTTAAAATCGCTCTAATTTCGAAACAAAAAGACATACTTTTTTTTCTTTTTGTTACCAAAATGGTATTTTTTGACGAAAAACTCCGATATTTTCTGGGGGAGGGGGTGAACCGGAAGTGATTTGGGAGGTAGAAAATGCACTCCAGATTTTTTGGAGTCCTTAATTAATAATTATGTTAGTTTCAAAAGTAAAAAGAATGTTTGTCTTTTAGTTTTGGAATTGGAGCAACTTTAAAGTTTGAGGGTGGGGGGATTTTTTTTTAGCTAGAATGCGGTGCATAAAAAATCTGAAAAAAAATTCTCAAAAGTTTGTTACCTCTACCTGTTTATACCATATATAAAGAGCATTTCCTGTTAAGATGGTGAAATCGGCCCTTGAACCGATCTAGGACAAAAAATCTCCCAAAATGTTGGTATTGATGTAATACACCCCCCAAACTACCCCTACCCCCACTTGAATTATGGGACCATTATTGCTCGAAATTCAATAATTTCTATTTCCGGAAGGAGAGTTCAAAAAATTTGAAATTTTTACAGATTATAGACATTTAATTTTCCCAAAATTTTCCAGGGTTTTCCGCGGTTTGAAAATTTCAAAAATTCGTCAAAAAAGGGGATGGGGAAGCTCCGAAAATTTTTTCCCCTCAAAAATTTTGTAACACCCTTAGGCTACAACATATTTTTGTTGGGGGCCTAAAAATGGGTGCAGCATGGTTTTAAAAATGAAATCCATAAAAAACCACATTTTTTCAATGTTTTTCCACCTTCTGTAAGGAGTTTTAAGGATGATATTTCCAACAAATTAACGCACTTTTTCCTCTAGGTAAAAAACCTTAGAACACGTATATGTCCAATAAAAGGTTTAAATAAACCTAAATTCGTGACATTTTTAAAAAATAATCAATACTCTTAAATTTCAAGTCTAACATAATGTCACTATGTCTTGATCTAAATCTAGCATCATTCTTGGGATATTACTATTCGAATGTACATGATCCTAGAATAACAAGACCCACACCCACTCAAGATAGAGATTCCAGTTTCCATCAACACTAACATAATATCATTATGTCTTCATCTGAAATACATTTTCTAAATTTTTTTCAAGTCTCACATAATGTCATCATGTCTTTGATCTACCGTAACGTAACACTTTTTCAAAATTTTCAACCCCATCCCTAAGACATATTCATGTACATAAGTATAATATCATGATGTCTTCATCTGAAATACATTTTCCAAGTTTTTTCAAGTCTAACATAATGTCATTATGTCTTGATCTACCGTAACGTAACGTAACGTAACGCTTTTCAAAATGTTAACCCCAAAAAATATATGTTGTACCTGAGGGTGTTACAAAAAATTTTTGAGGGAAAAAATTTCGGGGCTTCCCTCCCCTTTTTTGACGAAATTTGTAAAAATTTTCAAACCGCGGAAAAACCGCGGAAAATTTTGGGAAATTAAAAAAACAAAAATTTACGTATGCTACTATAATTATAATGTCTATAATCTGTGAAAATTTCAAAATTTTTGGACCACTCCTTCTGGAAATAGAAATTATTGAATTCGAGCATTAATGGCCCCATAATTCGGGCGGGGGTAGGGGTAGGGGGTGAAATTTTTGAGGTGTGTTTTACATCAATACACCAACATTTTTGGGCGATTTTTGTCCTGATCGTTTTCAATGCCGATTTCATTCACCATCTTGGCAGGAAATGCTCTTTAAAATTTTTGGTTGCGTGAATGACGAAATGGGTATTTTTGAACAGAAAATCGAATTTTTTTGCGTCTGTCCCTCTAACAGCTACAATCTGAAAAACTGAGTCATTATATGTACCCAAGGTAGGACCGAATTTGTACCAAAAGAGAAAAAATGTATTTCTTTTTGTTTTGAAAAAAATTAGAGCGATTTTTAAAGTTTCAAAGTAGGTTTTGGCTAGAAGGTGGTCCGAAAAAATCTGAAAAAATTCTAAAAGATTATTATCACTCCCCGTATATAGTACTACCATATAAATTTCAGAATTTTGGTTCATTTTGGTTCCAAGATCGGATTTTTTTGACAAAAACGCGATATGGGGGGGGGGGGGTGAAAGGGAGTGAGATGGGAGGTGGCAAAATGCGCCCCTAAATTTTTTTAGGAGTTCTTACAATGTATGATGGTTAGTTTCAAAAAACAGCCTTAGGTCTTTTGAAAGAGTAGTGGCCACATTCAAAGTGGTATCGAATCATACCCTTGCGAATTTAGTTTTAGAAAATATTAATGAGAAGAAAGCACCCTGATCGTGAAAAAATGTACACAGTGTTGAAGTCGTCTGAATCCCGCCAATGACATCGTCTGATTTGAGCGTTTTGAAATACATATATTTACGTCAGAAAAAATTATGCAATTTTTAGTTTTTTTTTTAATGATTAGGTGAATGAAATTCTTTGTGTATAATAAAATTGTAAAATTTCTTGAAAAAATAAACGTTTATGTTTATAACGTATTTCACATGTATTTCAAAAAATATAAGTAAAAAACAATTATTTAGTAATTGAAAGTTAAGTTGGTGCTCAAAAATTGGTGTAGGTATAGGTACAATAATTCATTGTTTTCGTAATGGTAGAGGATTTTCTGCAGAATTAATATTTTTTTCAAGTAATATTCGCATTGGGCTTTGCAAACGCATTTCCATGGTTTGGTTCGATGATGATTGATCAAAATGATGATAAAATCAACATAGTTTTAAACGTATAACATTTTTTGTTATTATGAATTTTATCGTTAAGCCCCATTATTAATGAGTTTAGACGTAAAAAAATTCCGATTTTGGACGAATCTGTCAATCAAACTGACCGCCATTTTGGTTATTACAGGCCGCCTTTTTTTTTAATACAACCGCTTAAAATATGCATAGGATGCCCCACTTCAAGAAAAATCATGTCTCAGGACGATCGGTGCGAGGGGGGGGGGGTGAAATCGATGTCTTTTTCGGGCTCCCGGACTAAATTTTTGATTTTTCAAATCCGAAAAATCAAAAATGTATTTTAGATATAACTATCACTACAAGTGCACAATCAACTTTTGGTGTATTGGTTTTTTCAGATCTTCCCAAAATTCCATTCGTTTACCGTTTTAATTTACCATAGTTTCAGTTTGAGCTCGTCGTTCGATATTCAAATAAACAAGGATTTTCTACCGTTGTGGGTTCCCACTGAACGTTTCAGAGCTCTTCCATAATTTGGATTCTATCACACAAAAAAAACAATGATTTTAGCATTCTAACTTATTTTTATTTAAGATGTGCGACGTACCCAGTTCTAGCAAAAAGTGCAAATTAATTTCGTAAATGTTTCAGCCATTTCTTGGACATTTCGGTGGCAAAGTTGATTTTTTTTTCCACTAGTATATTCGTTCATGGAAGCAAAATAACTGTAATTCGCATCCATGAACAGTTCCTGTTAAAAATGAGTTCATTTCATGCAATGTGTACGAAAATTTTTCTGTTGTATTTGACCAAAACAATCCTTTGTTTTACTGACCTGGCAAAGGTTCATTCACATCTTCTAAAATTATATCTTTCATCGTATAAATGCTGGCCTTCGAATTTAAATTTATAAACATAAACCGAGGTGGGAAGATCCGCTGCGATGATATTAATTACCGAATCGTACACATCCGATAAAGCGATATCAGTTTGAATCTGAAAATGAACCGAAGAAAGTTATCAGATTTAGGCATTATTTAAAGGAGTGTATTGTGAAAATATATACATCGCATTTCGTGGATAGTCTTGCATTATCTATGGTATCGTCATTCAGGTAGAACGTTTCTATTTGTTTTTGAATCTGTTTCAATTCTTCGTCGTTTAAATTGTATCCCCAGCCCCACGGATTTTGGCGAATGGTCAGGTAGAAATTTTTTTTTATCAAGTTTTTGAATCCAGCTGAAGTGCAGAAAGCGTCATCTTACCATAGGCGGAGATGGAGTGTAATTTTTTGGGGGGGGGGGGGGGGGGGGGTTTGAGCCCCAATTTAAAAAATAATAAAAATAATGTTCATTTTTGACACGCCAAAACTTTTTCTACCCTTACCATTACGAGATTTTTACTTGATTTTTTTTCAATAACAAGAATCAATAGAAGGAAAGAGGGTTCATATCATCATTTTTAGAATGAATTGTATTTGTATCAATTCATTGACCCCGAGCGAAAATTTTTGAAAAAAAAGGAATCCAAAAATTGAATTTCCTCAGTTTTTAAAATCAAAGTTTTGTATTGAAATGGAGGCGAAATTCTCAACCCTTCATTTTTAAATGAGTATATTTAGATCTGTCTTTATATGCCCAATACCTAATTATTTTCTTCATCAAAAATCCCATTTTAGTAACTTGAAAAAGCAGGATGTCATTATATTGATAGTTTATCCCTTAAAAAATCAGGTGTTTGCGATTTTCTTGTATGAAACATATACACGAAAATGATTTGGGGGGCTAATTCAACATTTGGGGGGTCAACCCCCCCATGCCCCCTCTATCTCCGCCTATGCATTTTACGAGTTATTAATTTACCACCAACTTATATCGCTGCATTTTGTCGCTGTCAGTTTTTAGTTCGGTCTCAATTGTACAAATAAAGGCTTCCGCGCGGGATTCCTGTTAAAATTGATTTTATGATTGATTCTTATTCTAGACACTAAAACAAATAAATTTAGTTTGGATGCCTATTTTTCCGCTCCCCCTTTTCCTAGGGTCCCCCCCAACATTTCAAACGTGTGTATACCACCAAATCTATGGGTCGTATTGAAAAAATGTTCAAACAAAAGTTGTTCCTCAACACCTAATGTACATTTCCATTCCTCATCAAAATCCATTTTGGAGCAACTCCTGCCGCCCAAATTTAGAAATGAAAAGTTATTTGAGAAAACTTCAAATCACGTTTTCTTAATTTTCAACGAAAAGTTTCGGAGATACGGGAAAATTTGTAACCACCAAAAGTATTCAGAATAAAATTTCCTTTCCAATAATTTGCTTCGCGACCATTTTCCTCAACTTTTCTTGACAGAGTGGCCTCTCCCCCTCCCCCTTATTACAAAAGTTGAACCCTGAAAAAAAAACATGAACTAGTTTTGTTCTTCAATATGTGGTGTACAATTTCACTTGGTATCGGAATTCATTTTGGAGCAATTTTTGGTGGGTTCAACTTTTGAGATTAGGAGGGAGGGAGAGAGGTCCACTCAATCAAGAAAAGTTTGAGGAAAATTGTCGTGAAACAAATCATTGGAAAGGAAATTTAATTCTGAATACTTTTGGAGGTTACAAATTTTCCCGTATCTCCGAAACGTTTCGTTGAAAAATGAGGAAAAAGTTATTCTGAGAAGTTTCTCCAAAATGGATTTTTATGAGGAATGAAAATGTACATTAGGTGTTGAGGAACAACTTTTTTTTGAACATTTTTTCAATACGACCTATAGATTAGGCGGTACACACGTTTGAAATGTTGGGGGTGGACCCTTAGGAGAAGGGGGAGAGGAAAAATAGGCATCCAAACTAAATTTATTTGTTTTAGTGTCTAGAATACGAATCAACCATAAAATCAATTTCAACAGGAATCCCGCGTGGATGTACAATTGAGACCTGACTATTGCTAAAAAACCTCGTCTTACGAGATTACATCTGCTTGGAAAACCAAAAATGACTAATTACTCACCAAAAAAGCCATCGCCGCTTCTTGTTCACAAAATCGATAAGAAGCGGCATTCGTTTGGTCTTTGGTACCATTTCTTTAAGGCTCAGTGGTAGGATTGAATTTTCTCCTTGTTCGAACATAGAGTGAACAAAGAAGCCGGAAATATCGGTGCCACATTTTTCTAATGAAGAGCATAATTTTTTTGCAATGCTAACATTTTGATTTTCTAACAATAATTTTTTTTACTTTTTGATGAACTGAATCTGGCCTAAGTGATGTTATTACATCGACGTGCAATTGTTTGTAGTATGCTAACAATTTTCTGCTGTTATTTTTATCAGTGCCTTGGTAACCCACTGATTTGGCCAATTCAAAAGCCAATGTACTATTTTCCTTCGGTACAATGAGGGTTGGATTTGTAACGTACATGCCCATTAATACTGCCTTATGAAATAAACCTGAAAAACGCGCGGTTTTTATAATTTTTGCTCGAAGTTGGCTCGTGATCGTCAATTGAACACTTGATTATTCAGTGCGTATTTGATTATGAAAATAAATTATTTTCACGATTACCTTCGACTTTTGGTGAAAGCATCAAACAATGAACCAGTGAAGATCCGCTGCTACTTCCCAACAAGGTAATATGGTGGGATCGCCGCCGAAGAATTGTATGTTTTCTTTTATCCAATTGAGACTGAGGATAATGTCTTTCAGTGCTTGATTACCAGAACACTCTTCCAAACCGAGATCCAAAAATCCTTTGAAAAATTGAATGCCATGTAATACTCAATTTTACATTCCAAATTCTCATACAATAAGGTGCAATAAAAAATTCAATTTGAAAGTTATTTCATATTAAATAGATACGGTCACTTGATTTATGTACTTTTTTTTATTAAAATGTCAGATATTCAAACTTTTTTTCCCCGATTTTAAATTGTGCTAAGCAATTTTAATAAATTAAAATGCAATGCATAAAAAATTTTCCCACTTTTTTAAGTGTCCGACAAAAATCTGAAATTGATGTATTTAAAAACGCAAAATTTTCAATTCTGATATAGTGTCAATTTATTTACTTACCTAGAAAAAAAATCTTCATTTTTGTATGTCTGACAAAATGTTATTTATGTTCAACATGTATTGATGACAAATTGCTTTTTTTGAATTTTTTTAGCTTTAATTTTTCGGACAGATGTCTCCTCTCACTCGCCTTAGAGAATTTCCTGCTTGTTTACTCTGAGTGAGGGACTATATAATGAAGAGATGTAAATCCTCTGTCCAAAATGGAAAGGGAGTGTCATTTTTGGAAAAAATTTCATTGCTTAGCTGTGCCACCCGAAACGTCTACCATATACGAAAATATCGAAAATCCGAAACAAGTACGAATTTGTTGAGTGAGTCTAAAAGCACGAAAAAGTCTATTGAAAGTATCCGAATTTAGGCTAAAAATTTAGAAAACATGTTGAAATTATCTCAAAAGTCACCAAATACCTACTTTCTCTGATAACTGAAAGATTAAAAAAATTATTAAATTTTAGCTTTTGATTGCCTTTCCCCGCGAAAAACTTTCGCCCAAGTTAAGCAAAATGACTGATATTTTTCATAACCTTATAAGATCTTTTTTTTTGCCAAGCTCTTTTTCCTTTATTCGATTATTTTTTAAATGGGACAAGCTGAAAATTTTGTAGGATTCAAGAGCTTCCATGAAATTTATCAATTTGTAGCATGTATAGGTATTTTTTTGTAGGGGACGGGAGAAGATTTTTTCATGTGATTCAGTAGATACCTAATTACCTAGCCTGTTACTAGCTAGTTACTTCGCCTCCTCGCGAAGTTTGAGTTGAAGCTGCCAACTGCCTTTCATTACACAATCTTCGCAACATTTTAATTGACAGATTCGAATTTGGTAAAAATTAAAAAGAATAATTGAATTCACAGTCTGCAACTTCTCAACCCCTTTGTAGAGGGCGAGAAGTGGTATCCATATAGAAACTCAAATCGCACCTTTTGAGGAGATAACCAGTTCCCAACAGGTGGCACTACCCAAAAGTGGCATAAAACTACGTTTAATTCAAAAACGCTCCCATTTTGAGGTCTCATAGCTCCGTCCCTCCCTCTAATCAGAAGGGGCTCGAAAATTCCATTACTCAGGATTTTTCAGCTAACGTTAGATTACTCTTTAGTAAAACAGACTATGTTAGTGTAGTTTCAGTTTATGTTATTTTTTTTTAAGAATAAGGATTTCGTGGCTCTACGGTTAGTCACGTTTACTAAGTTTTCGAATGTATTCTCGTGCATCTCGTATATTTTTTAAAATGAATTCGTTATTAAATTTTTGAAATGTAATGCCTTCCGATCGATTATTTTTCGCGTTGCATTCGTAAATAACAATATGGTCCTCTGGTTGCCGGATGCTACAAACCAAAAAATGCAAATTAATCGGAAGTGTATTTGCACATGTTGTGAATCGTTTTGTTGATCGTTTCGTTATCGTTACATCGTGATCATACTTTGATCGTTGAATGAAATTATATCGTCGGTTTGCATCTACATTCGAGAGATGGAGGCAACAAAAAAGAAAAGAGCAATTCAATATCAAAGTTTGCAGCGAATTTTAAACCAATTACAGCCGATCCTCAATGCAACATCACCATGCCCTGAAGCATTAGCCAAGTTGGAGGCATATTTAAACAAATTGAAAGTGACTCGGAGAAATTCTATGACGCAACTGAAGATGTCCTCATGAAATTAAAAGATGACGAAACTGAGGATATTGTGGAGCAATGCTACTCAGAAAAGGAAAAGATCATCGAGGGTATCGTAAATATAAAATCTAAAATATCCTGGCATAAGTCAAGTCTTGAAAAAGATCGTTCCTCGATGATAACTGATAATAATATTTCTAATAATTCGCATGGTGGTATTCGATATGCAACCATCATGAAGGAGGTTGAACCACCAACATTTGATGGCGATTCGACACAATTTGCAG
>JAVBJF010001024.1:0-23944 GCA_033439095.1 Pseudococcus viburni | reverse complement strand
TGTAACTTATCCTCTACCCTCCTCATCTCTATAGAAATTTTATAACTGATTTTCGTGGGAAAATTTTCTGAGGGCGTGATAATTATGTGTCAACGCTTGGCGGGGGGGGGGAGCTCGTTTTTTTTGTGAAAAGAATTTTTAAAGGACAAGTTCTCCTGGTGTTAGATATTTTATTTTGAAATTCTATAAATCTGTCTTCGGTTTTTTATTGTATTATGGTTTAACCCTCACTACTCCCCTCCCCTCCCCCACAGGTTAGAAAAACTTTGATGATTTGAATTTGGAAGCAGACACTACTGGGATCTCATAATTCATGATCTATTCAGACTCAACTCCAAATTTTGATTTTATTCAGAAAATATTTTGTTATAAAATCAGTCCACATGGATATTTTACTTAAACATAATAGGGATCTCGGAAATTACTGAATACGACCCAGAGAAGGATTACGCTGGACGCTAAACCTTGCTTGAAATTGCTCCTCCGAAAATTCGATCTTTCTAATTAAATTCAAACACGATCACCGTGGCGTACGTTTAAAAAAACACCCGAGTATTAAACATTTCTCTACATCTTTTTCTTCGGATAAGAACGTTTCTTCTGAAAAACTCGTTAAATTAAACGTCCCACTGCGATATTATCTAATTTGAAAGAATGTAATCAAACGAAAACACAAATAAAGACGAAGATAAATGAAATAAGTAAACCGAACGGGGGAAAAATATCCGCGCGTGAATAAAGGTTAGTCGCTGGTAATGGCGAGGCAGAGTAAGAAACGAAAACAAGGATATTTAAAACAGAAAAAAGTTTTCGGTTTGAACATGCAACAAGCAACGAAGAACGAAACGGATCGCACCGAGTGATTTTTATCTTTTAAGAAATTATTAAAATACACAAGCCATATAAGTTTGCTTTCGTCCATGTACCGTCCATTATGAGCATATTTTATGAGCCAACGCGCCAGCGCGTATTTACCCAACTATAGTCAAATGTCTAAAAAAAAAAACATACGCTGTAAAGTTTCATCCTATTTGTCATTCGGAAAATTGTCTTCTTATTTCCTCGAAAATTCATAAATAATCCGAATTGATAGCGTTATTTGTTAGCTTAGCGCGATCCTCATCCTCTCTGTACGAAAATATACAGTACTACGAGTAAATTCGTATTCGAAAAAAAAAATCACGCAGAGTTCGAATTTCTTCGTCTCTCGGTCTTCTCGCGTACAACCGAAGAGATAATTTAAGTGTGATTATTAGCGATTCTTCGAATATATGCCGCAGCTCATCGTACCTTATAAAACTCATATCGTCGAGTCCAACACCCGGCTCTCTTTACCCAAAACTTAATCAATTCAAGGGACGATGTTCGCGAAGGAAATATAAATTATCGTGCTTTTTTTCTCTCTTTCCATACGTATTGGCCATATTTAGTATACACGAGGAGGGTAATTATTGCGTAACGGATGTAAGTCTCAGATTTTGTATATAATTTGGAAGTCTTCGATGTGGCTTACCTCTGGTATTAGAGCGTAATGATGTAATTTTGGTGTATCTTTTGTAGTTCCCAAGTACAGTTTAGGATTACGCGTGAAGGTAATACCAGCGAAATTCGGCTTTGGGGGGGGGGAAAAACGTCTCCAATTTTTTTCTTCTCTTGCCTAAGGGATAGTTACTGGGGGGGTATGATAATGTTTCGTGTTGATGAAAAAAATTTCCAAAGGTCAAGCGTGCTAGAAGCTGAATTATCTGCGATAATGCGAAATTGTCGAAAAATTAACGAGATTTAGGACTATTCGAGAGTTGCATGGAATTATGCGAATGAATATACTTCAAGAGATAATTTTCTGGCTCTTTTTAATATCTCAGTTGAGATATTGAATTGGGTCAATTCTCATGTCAAAATATCACTGATCGAAGGTTTGGATAAATAAAATGAAAAAAATTATTATTTTGTCAAAATAAATGAAAAAATCAATTCTTGAATAATTTTTTCCAGGATTTTTTATTGTAAATTAAAAAAAAAACAACCTTAAAAATTCAGCTTATAAAATCGAGGAGAAAATTACTTGGGTGTAAAGATAAACCATTTTTTGACCTCGACGCTGACTCAACAGAGACAGAAAATAAATTTTTGACTTTTTTCAGCTCAGATACTCTCTCATTCTGAATTGGTGAAAATTCACTGATAGATAGTCAGAATTACAGCTCAGGAAAAAAAAACAAATTCACTGATTTTTAAATGATTTTCACTGATTTTTCAGCAAATTTCATAAATTTCACTGACCTTTCTGTGAATATTCACTGATTTTCCAGCGATTTTTCTCACAGATTTGTTTTCAGTAAAAAAAATTTCACTGATTTTCTCCAGTGCTGCAATTCTAACTGTTTCTCAGTGATTTCCGATAATTTTCACTGATTTATAATTGAGAGAGTAGGTACTAGAAATTGTTTCGGAAGGCGATAATTTCCTCAAATGTGATAAGGTTTGAATGCTATTTCATCCTAATAATCGGTCGACTAGCAAAGGAGGAGGAGGGTTGATAAGCGTTAATCTAAAAATTTTACATGATGTCATACATTTCTCAAACACCTATGTACGTGCTTGATTAAAATTTCAGGCTATTCCAAACTAAGATGTGAAAAACACGTTTTCATCACTTTTCAAACTTTGAGCTTTCAATAACTCGAAAATTTGAGGCACGGTTTTTTGTCAAGTTTTTTTTCCAAAAATAACTTTTATTAGGAATAAAAAATAATTTTTAATAAAAAAAAAAGAAAAAAGCTAAATTTTGAAAGATTTTTTGAAAATTTTCTCAATTGGCCTTTTTTTGTTTTTAAGAAGAAAATTATTGTTTTTGAAAAAAATCATTCACATTTAGAAAAAAAAGACCAAAAATTAAAAAATCCGTGAGTTCATTTTGAAGAAAAAAAATTGAAATTTCTGATACTCTCGCATATTAAAATAGGTATCTCTAAAATTTGGTTTGTGAAAAACCTCTTGCTGCCCTGGGTTCATTTCTCCCTAAAATTTTCCACCCATAAAAGCAGTTATTGATGTGAAAAGCAGAAAAACTCAAAATTTCAGTAGCTTTAGGTCTTAGGGTCATAAAAAATTAAATTTAAAAAAAATGTTCAATTTTTGAACATTTAAAAGAAGAATGGAGGGGGTAAAGTTGGAAAGAAAAAATATTTTCAAGTGTAAATTCTTGAAAAAACTGTTCAAAAATACGAAAACATTTCAAACGATGAATTTAATATCTTCTTTTAATTAAGGGAACAGCTTAACAAGGTGTTGACTTCCACACATTAAAAAATCACCGTCATGGACTTTGCTAAAAATGTTGATGGTTTTATGGTTCATTTTTATACTTCAAGAAATTAGCTCCAAATAAACAATTTTGATTATTTTTTAAGTTTTTTAAATTCAAATTATTCCTAAATTATTTAAAAAACCTGATATGAAAATAACAGATTGTTTTCACTCATAAGGCAAATTTTTGACAAATTTTCTGATTTCTTACTGGTCAAGTGAAATCTTTGAGGAACCCATCCTTCCCCGCCACGATCATTCAGTTTCAGATATTCTATCGTCCAAAGGACATAATGTCCATTTGACTACTGTTCCAACTATGTTTTGGGTTTCAATTGGTTAGGATGCGTGTATCCAGAATCCAATGATGCCATCGTTTTAGCAAGTGAAGATCATCAAAATGCCATATTCGATTGCCAATAAATATGTCCAATTATTCAGATATTCCAAACTTTTGATTTTTTTTTCGACTCAAATTACAATTTTTCTAATTTTTTCAAATAAAAATGAAACTTTCCTCCTTTACTTAAACTCCTATTTTTTTGGCTATGAAATGTGATTTTTCAATTATTGGGGGGGGGGGGGAGAGCTGTTGGCTTTGGATGGCTCGTTTGGTCTGGTTCTACTTAAAATTTAGGTACCTAGTACCTACTGATTCGTGAATAAGGAGTTAAGTGAAAACAAATTATTTTTCAATATTTTTTGAATATTTTTCCTCGAGGTGATTTTTTTAATAACTTGATAAGGAAGGGAAGGGGAATGTTGAAAAAATAATAATTTTTCGTTTTTTTTTTAAATTTTCGTTGAAAATTGGCCGAGATGTGTAAGAAATCCAAAAAAACTGGTTTTGAAGGTCAAATAGCGCTTCCAAGTGCCTTTTAAAATTGGCCCAAAAAAATGCCCCCTCAAAAAATATTTCAACACTTTAAAATTTAAGTAAGTACGTATATTCTGATATAAAATTTTACCGAAAAATTTGAAAAAAGCCAATTGAGGGCTTCAAAAAGAGTTCAAAATCTCAAACTCTGAAAAAATTGGGAAATTTGATTATTTTTTTTTTCGATTTAACTCTAGTTTAAAATTTTACGGAGAATCTGAAAATAATATTCAGAAAACTGTATCACGTCCCCAAAAAACGCCTCAAATTTGAAAAATTGCGAAAATTTGTTCTCTTTATTCAATTTTTACAATTTTTGAGTTCAGGGTGCTTTTTGGAATTTTAGGACACTTGGAGACATGATAGGAACAAAATTTCTAAATTTTTGGCACCTGTGGCACTTGGATCTAATTTTTTTCAACCGGTTCTCTTGAAAATACGGCTTTTCAGTTACATCCCCCCCCTCATCCTTCGAGAAATATTTTTATGATTTTCATCGAATTAAGTATTTTATCATAATTTTTGAATAATGAATCCAAATAATGTTCTTAATCTAATAGTCTAGGGACCAAGTTGGAAAAAGACGCGTTTTTAGCGATTCCGTGGACCCTACAAGTATACCGGGTACCGGCAGTTGATTATTCATAATTCGGACCTGCTGAACACAACTAGCCCGCCGGTAGTTCGAAAAAGTGGTGCAAAGTTGCCCAAAGTTGAGCTTAAAGTTCAAAAGTTCCACATTTTTCAAAAAATCGTTAAAATCATAAAATAGCCCAATTTAATCGTTCTTTGCTCATTTTGAAGGGAATTTTCTTCCGCTTTCTAATGACGTATCGTAAGTTGAGTTTTTTACTGAAAACTTTCCTCAAATTTGAGCAAACTTACTCAAAGTTGGTTTTCATTTTGAACTTTTGAACCCTATAAGCAACGAAAACCGAGCGCGTAAATCGAAAATTTTATTGAAATAAATGTTACGCTCCATCAAATTCTCTACTCAATGAGCTATTGTAGAACTCTCTAACTTGAGTTGGAGCTGAGTTAATGAGTTTTTTGTGACGAAGTAACTCAACTCGAAAAATGTGAAAACCCCAAGAATTTGCTTACAATCAGATAATAGTCGAGATATTGCAATGCTGTTTATTTTCAACAGTCAAAACGATTGGCTTGACTTGAGTTTTACTCAAATTTGAGTGATTCACTCAACTTTCTTCGCTGATTAATTAAAATATGTTGTTATATGTCGTTTAAGTATGATTTTTTGCGCCGAATACGAATTTTCGTTCAAAATTTTCATTGAACAAAATTTTCAACCCATACCATTATTCTCCAACCCCCATAGGAGGGCTAAGAGGAGGTTCAAAGAGGGAGGGTGAAGCTTCCATTTTTTCAAAAATTGAGCTATCCGCCCTTTTTGCATCATTTCCATATGATTGAATCCCGCTGAGTTGAAAAAAGTCATTACTATTTCAAGATTTGAGAAAGAGAAGTCCCTCAAATTAGGGATTTTCCAATTCAAGTTTTTGCATTTTTCATCAAAATTGCTTAAAAATTACTTTTTTTTCAACTTTACACAACCTGCCGACTTTCCAACCATATTTTTATTATAATTTTCAAACTCTACGGGTAAATCATCATGTATATTGACCTTTTACAACTTCCTGTAGGTACCCCTACTCTGAGTGAATAGAGCGATCTGAAGTTGCTGAAGTTGGGCCAATTTTTGTCACATTTTTGGGTAAAAACCACGATCATTTAATTATGTAAGTACGAGATATAAAGTATTTATCGATCGAAATCTCTTAGACGATATCTAAATAGTACAGGTCCAATTCAATAAATATAGGCTCAGGGGCACACCACATACCTTTCTGGAGGGATAAGGGGGTTATTTCTGACTATCTAGCGTTTTGCACAATTTTTACTGAATTTTGACTATGCTTTAAAATTGAAATTAGTTTTATTACTTTCTCCGTCACATTATTAGGGTAATATTTAGACAATAAACTTATATGCCTATGGCAACCTATTAGGTTTTTGAAGACGCCTATTGCAAATGTGTCAACGATTTTACACGTACAATTGAATTATTCAATTTTGATTTTTATTTCGACATCGATTTACGAGCTTTAATTCACGTTTTCACGTACTAGCTTTAATTGCAAAATCGATAACGTATTTGAAAGCAGCTTCTTCAAAAACCCATATTTTGATATGTATGTCTATTTTTTGTCCAAATGTTACCCCTCCCCTGAATAAGCTCCCCCTTTCACACTCCTCAGCTTTAATTGTAAAATCGATAATACTATATTGGACCTCCAATATTCAGAAATTGTCTAAGAAATATATAAATCTCGTATATAATTAAATGATCGTGATTTTTTTACCCAAAAATGTGACAAAAATTGGCCCAACTTCAGCAACTTCAGATCGCTCTATTCACTCAGAGTAGGGGTACAGGAAGTTGTAAAAGGTCAATATATAATTATGATGATTTACCCGTAGAGTTTGAAAATTATAATAAAAATATGGTTGGAAAGTCGGCAGGTTGTGTAAAGTTGAAAAAAAGTAATTTTTAAGCAATTTTGATGAAAAATGCAAAAACTTGAATTGGAAAATCCCTAATTTGAGGGACTTCTCTTTCTCAAATCTTGAAAGTAATGACTTTTTTCAACTCAGCGGGATTCAATCATATGGAAATGATGCCAAAAAAGGGCTGATAGCTCAATTTTGAAAAATGGAAGCTTCACCCTCCCTCTTTGAACCTCCTCTTAGCCCTCCTATGGGGGTTGGAGAATAATGGTATGGGTTGAAAATTTTGTTCAATGAAAATTTTGAACGAAAATTCGTATTCGGCGCAAAAAATCATACTTAAACGACATATAACAACATATTTTAATTAATCAGCGAAGAAAGTTGAGTGAATCACTCAAATTTGAGTAAAACTCAAGTCAAGCCAATCGTTTTGACTGTTGAAAATAAACAGCATTGCAATATCTCGACTATTATCTGATTGTAAGCAAATTCTTGGGGTTTTCACATTTTTCGAGTTGAGTTACTTCGTCACAAAAAACTCATTAACTCAGCTCCAACTCAAGTTAGAGAGTTCTACAATAGCTCATTGAGTAGAGAATTTGATGGAGCGTAACATTTATTTCAATAAAATTTTCGATTTACGCGCTCGGTTCGTTGCTATAGGGTTCAAAAGTTCAAAATGAAAACCAACTTTGAGTATTTTGCTCAAATTTGAGGAAAGTTTTCAGTAAAACTCAACTTACGATACGTCATTAGAAAGCGGAAGAAATTCCCTTCAAAATGAGCCAAAGAACGATTAAATTGGGCTATTTTATGATTTTTAACGATTTTTTGAAAAAATGTGAACTTTTGAACTTTAAGCTCAACTTTGGGCAACTTTGCACCACTTTTTCGAACTACCGGCGGGCTAATTGTATTCAGCAGGTCCGAATTATGAATAACCAACTGCCGGTACCCGGTATACTTGTAGGGTCCACGGAAACTCACATTTTCTATGATTGGTCCCTAGACTATAATATCTTTTGATATTTTGAAATTTTTTTTACAAATTACGATGCTGATGAAAGTTCTTGAAGAAATATAAGTTGATTTTTGTTTTTTTTTTGGGGGGGGGGGAGATTTTTAGTATTTTCATGATGTGTATTTAAATTAATTTTTCCATAATTATGACGATGGTGAAAAAATGTTGTGTATAAATAATTGTAATTTTACCATTTTCTTAATTATTATTTTGATCTTCGTAGTGTTGTTTAAAATGAGAATTTGACACCATTTTTTGGAGGTTTTCCGAAGTTTTGTGGAATTTTTTCCAAAATTTTCTACAGACATTTTCATTTACAGAAATTAATTTTAATTAAGGGTGGGAGTAGGTTTGTGAAGGTAAAAAATCGATTTTAAAAAAAATGAGAGTAATTCGCCATGCACAGATCGATGGAAAAAGTTCGAATTTTGACTCAATTCAGTACAGCGAAATTGGGGACTACCCAAAAATAGAAGTTTCCATGTTTTCGGAGTTTATACACTTATAATTTGCACACAGTACGAGAAAATATGATAAATTTTGGAAAAAATTATGAAAGGGTGTTTTTCAGCCTTGAAAATCTCAACTTTTTTTGGAAATTTAAATTTTTTCTTTCAAAAGCTTTTTCCCTTAAAATTTTTTAAAATTATTTTTCTTCTGCTTGAACATAACTTCTCTTCTACTCTGTGCATTCATCTAAAAAATGTCGAACCCCTTCAACTTCAATGGTTCACTTCATAAATACGTTTACATATTACACAAAACTAGCCTATAGGCCCGATTAGGATTTTATTTTCAAAACTCGAATCAAACAAAATGCCTATTCCAACGGATTATCACTTACATATGCGTGTACAAAATCAAAAATATAAAATACGCGTTTATACCTAAAGGCTATCGCAAATCACACGCAGGTGCGTTTAAGGGTGAAAAAAAGAACCAAGGGATACCTTACGTAACACGCGGTCACTACATAGGTCCACTTTATAGCCAAAGGGTTCCGACAATGGAACATATCGACGTACTCGAGAATTTCACGTACCATACAGTACATCGTTTTTCATTTCATATTGTACAGTATTATACGCGTTTATGTATTTCTGCAACAAAACATTACTTTTTAGCATGTAAATAAGCCGATGGTATTCTGATCCATGTCCACTACAAACCCTTCTTTCTTTCGCTTTTTTTTTACAAGGGGGATTTTTGTGTGAGAACGCGAGCCGAGGCCGAGGTAGTTCTACTTTGTAACGTTTTTAATGACCATTATGACCAACTTCCTAAAATGTTGGAAGCCTCTTTAGGCGAAATTTTTTTTTTCGAGAATTGTCTATTGTATGATTAAAAGATCAACGTTTCGAATAAATTACCGAGCTGTAGGCATGGCCGATCCGATAGTTGCTATAAGATTACCCGCGCCTCTGCGTCTTCTTACCTTCGTTTCCTTTGTACAAGAGGTTTTTTCCCGAGCTTGATGATTAACTGCGTGAAACTAACGTTTACTATTAAACTAACTATATATCTTGGTAGTAAATTAGGCACAGATAACGTGTCATGATAGAGATAGCCGAGCGTTACGATGCACTAGGGTGGAATTGGAATCTGTGTAGGATATCTTGGAAATTGATTTCAAAATAGGACAAAAACATATATTGATGAAATAGAAAGCACTATGATTAAGGATAATCATCTCGGTGATGTCATCGCCTCCTGTATGCGACCCGGATTAGCTTTCAGATGAGTTAATAATGACACCCTTTGAGAGATTCTGGTTCAAATGGAAATCTCACTGTCAGGTTTGGTGCTGCGGATAATTTTGGTGTAAAAATTATGTCCTTTAATGGAAGTTGTACGGGTGTGTGGTGGTGTGATTGAATAACGCAGGATTTCGGAAATATCGTTGGTCAGTTTGTCCTCGTGGTTGTAATGTTCGAAAGTGTTGATTGGGTCATTATCTTTTTATTAAAATTCATTTGAAAAATTGAAAGGAACGTGCGGTATTGATTTTTACCAAATTTTGTCAAATTGTCTACTAGCCAGAAAAAAAAGAAAACCTATAAATTAGCAAGAATTTTGATAATCTTACTGTGAAAATCAAAAATTTTCAACATTTTGCTCTTTCTTGAATTTTTTGAACCAAATTATAAAAAGGGGAGGTTCCTTTTAGGGCAAATTTTAAGCAAGAAAAATGGTGTGAAAATGGCAAAAATCCAGAAAATAGTAAGAATTTTAATTTTTCAGATCTAGTAGACGCCATGTTTGTTCAAAAATTAGATGCCTACATCATTATAGGTGAATTTAGGGCTGTAATAGGTGAGTTGATTCCCAAAGATTTTTTTTTTTTGAAAATGGCAGGTGAATTGATTTCCGTTTTTTTTTCGAGGCACAGGCGAATTGATTTCCATTTTTTGGAGGGAAAAGGTGAATTAATTCCCAACCTATCTCAGCCTATTAGCGTTACCCAGGAGATACCACGAGGAGGTTGACTGAGCTATCTCTCATAAATTTCAGTCTTGAAAGACCTTGTCAGTAGACGTGAGCTTAATTCAGTGATATCATACAAAAAATAAATGACTTCTGTGATAAAATTTACAATTTAGTAGGCAAACATTTAAAACAAGATTTTTTAGAAGCAGCATTTGCTCCTTGAATTTTCAAAATAGGCAATATGTTCATCTCGAGTTTTTTTTAGTGGTACCCGGTTATATCCAAAAAAATATGTTTGGCAGACGATTCGTGGAGCACCTTGTATAATGGTATATGGGTTCAATCCCAAACTTTATAGTCGGTTAAAATGCAATTTTAAATCGATTTGGCACTTTCTTATTAGATTCTTTTTAAATAAAAAATACCTAATAGAAATCAAAGCACGTCTACTGATAAGGTCTTTCAAGACTGAAGTTTTTGGGAGATAGCTTAGCCAACCTCCTCGTGGTATCTCCTGGGTAACGCTAATAGACTGAAATAGGTTGGTTCACCTTTTCCCCCAAAAAAATGGGAATCAATTCGCCTGTGCCTCGAAAAAAAAACGGGAATCAATTCGCCTGTGCCTAAAAAAAAAAAATGGAATAAATTCACCTGTACCTCTAAAAAAATGGGAATCAATTCATTCATTTTTAAGTTCGGGGAATCAACTCACCAAATCCTGAATTTAGTGTTGATGAAAAAATACGAAAAGGGTACCCCCGGTTAAGATAGGTGAATCGGCCTAAGAGCTACTTTTTGAAACTAACCATCAGACATTATTAGGGACCCCAAAAAATAATTTTAGGCCGTATTTTCAACCCCCCACCTCACTCCTCTTCACCCCCACCCCCCAAAATGTCAAATTTTCGTCAAAAAATCCTATCTCGGAACCTAATGAACCAAAAATTCTGAAATTTATGTGGTGTATACGGGAAGTGGTGACCAACTTTTGAGAATTTTTCAGATTTTTTTTGCACCGCCTTCTAGCCAAAATCCCACTTTGAAAAACTTAAAAATCGCTCTAATTTCGAAACTAAAAGACATTTACATTTTTTCTTTTTTGGCACAAATATAGTCCTACATGGTACAATATAATGATATTTTTTTCAGATTTTTAGCGTTGGGGAAACAGACGAAAAAATGCGGTTTTCTATTCAAAATGCTCATTTCGTCATTCACGCAACCAAAAAATTTTGAAAATATTTTTATGGTATGAATGAGAGAGAGTAACAAATTTGTTGAGAATTTTTTATGAATTTTTTTGCAATTGCATTCAGCCAAAACCCCACCCTCAAACTTTTAAAATTGCTCCAATTCCAAAACTATAGGCAAACATTCGTTCTACTTTTTGAAACTAACCACCACACATAATTAAGGACTACAAAAAAAATTCTAGGATGCATATTCCACCTCCCATCTCACTCCGTTTCAACCCCCATCCTCCCAATATTTAGTTTTGTCAAAAAATCTCATTTTGGTACTTTAATGATCCAAAATGTTGAAATTCATTTTTTTTGTAACTGCGGAATGATAATCAACATTGAGAACTTTTTTAGATTTTTTGCACCGCGTTTAGCAAAACACCCACTTAGAAACTTTAAAATTGCTCTACTTTTAAAAGTAAAAAAATACCCTCTCAATTTATAGATCAGTGCAAATTATCGAAAATCACTGAGAAATCGTCAGAATGCAGCACAGGAGAAAATCAGTGATAATTCACCTGACAAAACAGTGAAAATTAACTGAAAAACCAGTGAATTTCGCTGATTTTTTTCTGTGCTGCAATTCTAACTGTTTATCAGTGACTTTTCACTGATTCAGAATGAGAGAGATTACATTTTTTTTTCCTTTTTGGTGCAAATATGGTCCTTCTTTGGTACAATATGTGACCGTGGCAGGCAGAACCGACTTTAGTTGTCAAAATTTCAATTTTCACTTGTTCCAGAATTTTATACTCTGATGCCTTGAAATTGAGTAGAAATCCACCCCGAAGTCCCAAAGTTTGAAATAAATTTTATAAGGAGCAAAAATGTGAAGTTGACTATGAAAAAATCAAACAAAAAAAATACAAGAAAATATAAAAATCATCGTAAATCAACTAAATCGTAGTTATATGTACTATAAACTGAGAGCTCGTAGGTAGGTAGCTAGGTAGTAGGTACCTAGGAATGGTGTTTAACTGTTTAGGGTAATTTTGTAGCTTATTTCAGCAGAAAATTATAGGTAGTGATAGGCTATACAAGCGAAGAAAACACTTCCTGGCCGTATCGCATCGCTAATTTTAAAAGTTCGTATTTTGAAAACTTGTTTTTGCATTTTAAGGTCGGTTTTTCCCGACACGGTCAAAATATACCTACTGTTAATTTTTTCAGAATTGTAGCTGGGAAGATAAGGCGAAAAAATACTTTTTTCTATTCAAAAATACCCATTTCGCCATTATACAAAAACTACAATTTTTAAAAAAATTCGATTTTTTTTGCAGTGCATTCTAGCCAAAACCCACCCTCAAACTTTGGATTTGTTCCAGTTCTTTCAAAACTAAAAGATACCTATAGATACCTATATAATTATTCTTTTGTGTGTAGTAGTTGAAGGGTGGGTTTTGGACTAGAATTACATTGCAAAAAAAAAATTTCTCAAACGTTTGTTCCTCACGCTGCTCATACCTTACCATATAAATTTCAACGACTTTAAATTTATTGAGTGGGGGTTTGACTACAACGAGGGTGCAGGAAAATCTGAAAATTTTTTCAAAGTTGGTAACCAATTACCATTCTCCATATACAATACCAATGAATTTCAAAATTTTGGTTCATTAAAGTACCAAAATGGGATTTTTTGACAAAACTAAATATTGGGAGGATGGGGGTGAAACGGAGTGAGATGGGAGGTAGAATATGCATCCTAAAATTTTTTTTGTAGTCCTTAATTATGTGTGGTGGTTAGTTTCAAAAAGTAGAACGAATGTTTGCCTTATAGTTTTTTGGAATTGGAGCAATTTTAAAAGTTTGAGGGGGGGTTTTGGCTGGAATGCATTGGCAAAAAAAATTCATAAAAAATTCTCAAAAATTTGTTACCTCTCCTCATTCATACCATAAAAAAAATATTTTCAAATTTTTTGGTTGCGTGAATGACGAAATGAGCATTTTTGAATAGAAAACCCCATTTTTTCGTCTGTTCTCCCAACGCTAAAAATCTGAAAAAAATATCATTATATGTACCAATGTAGGACTATATTTGTGCCAAAAAGAAAAAATGTATGTCTTTTAGTTTCGAAATTAGAGCGATTTTAAGTTTTCAAAGTGGGATTTTGGCTAGAAGGCGGTGCAAAAAAATCTGAAAAAATTCTCAAAAGTTGGTCACCACTTCCCGTATACACCACATAAATTTCAGAATTTTTGGTTCATTAGGTTCCGAGATAGGATTTTTTGACGAAAATTTGACATTTTGGGGGGTGAGGGTGAAGGGGAGTGAGGTGGGGGGTTGAAAATACGGCCTAAAATTATTTTTTGGGGTCCCTAATAATGTCTGATGGTTAGTTTCAAAAAGTAGCTCTTAGGCCGATTCACCTATCTTAACCGGGAGTACCCTTTATTCAAATTATTTTAAAAAGTGAAAAATTGTTAGTAATTACTGAAATGGAACTGACAATGTTCGAAATATTACGAAACCTGTTTAAAATATCACAAATTTTTTGAAAAGCTATCAAAATATTATAAAAATAATTGGAAGTTGTTTAAAATTTGAAAAAACTGTCGAAAAACAGTTGGAAAAAACATAAAATTTTATGGTAAAAAATCATCGAAATTTTTAAAAATTCTGTAAAAGTTAATTAAATTGTCATAAAATTTTATGAATTGAAACATCGAAAAAGTTGTTCAATATTCTTTCAGAAATGTCTTAAAAATTATTAATTTGGAGTAAAAATTGTTCAAAATGTCAAAAAAATGGTCGAATGTCGATAAAAATTGGAATTTTTCATTGGTTAGTACTTTCCAACTAATTGCACCGAAGTTTAATTTTTTTAAAACCCTTTTTTTGGAAGATTTTCATCAAAAATTTGCAATTATTCTATTTTTATGATATTTAAAAAAAAGTTGATGTACTTCCATCACATTGTTCTAGTGCTTTGATTGAAGTTTACAACCAGATCATTTTAAACGTTTTATTTGAAAAAATGTTGTGATACCTATGTATTTAGATTTTTTGTATTATTTGACTTGATTTTTCTCATATTTTGAATACTTTTGCTATAATCAAACTAGTTTTTGTGTATTTCCAACATTTTTATAACAATTTAACGACTTTGAAATGTTTGACTGAATTTTAATGATCTTTTTTAACCACTTATTGCGTAGGTAATTTTTGAACAATATTCCTGAAAATTTAGATTTTCAGGATATTGAAAAAATTCTTCTACTTTCCAACCGATTTTTGAAACAATTGTTCTTTATTTAAATGACATTCATTTTTTTTTGTTGTTTTCTAAAGATTCTCATCGCAATTTTAATGTTTCCTCTACATATTTCTCTCTTTTTTGTCATTTTTTAACGATTTCTTTGAGAGATTTTGAAAATTTTATTGCATTTTCATTTTAATACATTTTTATGAATTATTTTTAAAAATTTATAAATATGTTTGACTGACTTTTGATGATATCAACATGGATATGTTATTGGGGGGGGGGGGGGGGGGGTGTCAATCTATGAAATAGACGATCAAAATTTCTACACTAAATTTTTATACCCCAGATATGGTGACTTTTTGTTAGAATTTTAAAAACTTGGAAAAAATTTTGACCAATCGATATAATGGCATTAAAGGTGATGAAATATATGGAGGAAAATTATGGTTCCAGATTTTTCCCTTCACCCCTCCTCCTCTCCCACGACGTTCTGAAATGGGGTATTCAACTTTTCACATAAATTTTTCCAACGTTTCTTGCTGAATTGTTCAATTTTTGACATGAAATTGTACAACATGTCATAAGTAACATGTGTCATTAAATGTGACACGTGTTGTGTCGTACACCGAAAAAACAAACAAATAAATTTTACCCCAAAAAATAATAACGAGCACCATTCACAAAATTGGCAAAATTTATTCTAAAAAATAATATTTATCGCGAAATTTGGTAAAATTTATTTCGATGCAATAAATCTTGCCAATTTTGTGAATGGTGCCCCGTTAATATTTTTTTGAATGAATTTTTTTTTGGATAAAATTTATCATTTTTTGAACACTTTTTATTTATTTTCCATTTCTCATTTTTTTCAATGTATTTTATTGAGTTTTTTATTTAATTTTGTCACGTTTTTCACCAATTTTCTTGGGCTTTTCTATTTTTATTAAAATCGAGCTGTTTTCTTTGATTTTATGTACTTAATGTAAGTTTTATAATACGTATTACCAATTTATTTCTTATTCGTTTCAATGCTTATACTGATGTTTTGTCTTTTTTTTACTAGGTTTATTTATCTTGCATTTTGAGCGAGTTTTCGGATGAAAGAACCAATGTTGATGTTATTGTTGTAGGGTGGAGGAGGGAGGACGTTGGAAATGTAATTTTTCCACCAAGTGAGATTTTTGGATTTTTTGATTGGAAATCTGATTTTTTTCTCTCTGAAATTAATTTTCATTCATGAAAATTGTTCTGTGTACCTACCTATTTTCATTTCATTTTCAGCAAGTTTTTGAAAGGAAAAGTCGAAGTAAGGATGGAGGGGAAAGAAAATTAAAACAGAAGATTTTCGACTCAATAAAATTTTTTCCTCGTATTTTCTAACTGAAAATCCCACTCAAAATCTGTTAGATTTTCAGAAAATCCCATCACTTTTACTTTGCTCCACGAACCTATCTTCTCATCTACAAAAATGTAATTTTGTTATTGCTGAAGAATGGAGGGTATCAAGCTTCCTCCTTTTTCTCATCGTTTAGTCTGGCCTTATTAGTATGAAATTTTCACCTATTTCTGTACCATCTGACTGATATTTAGCTTTTCGTCCTCTTTTTTCTCATTAAAAACAATTTCCATAAAAATTTGACCATTTTCTCTGCAAAACAGTGTAATTCAGCTTTTAAATTATACATCATTTTTTCCAACTCGAATTCAATGTTTTTGACTGAAAAAGAAATTATGTCATTGCTTGTGAACAAGTTCTCCCCTCCCACGTTAGGTCTAACCCTGGTTTTATGACGTCATTTAGCAACACTAGACTCAATTCTACTTATATTATTTCGTTCATTTTTCTCCTATATACTTACTCAAGAACAATTTCTTTGAAAATTAACGTTGAAACCATTTTTATGATTTTTATTCAATTTTTGTAATATTTTGACTCCATTTTAGTAATTTTTTTTAATTTTACATTTTTTTCGACAATTTTCTATCCTTTAAAATATTTTTAAGATGTTTGACAAATTTTTCCAAAATTCTATATCGTTTTTACTGTAATTTACTCAATTTTCCCATCATTTCTCAACAGTTTTAATGAAAATTCTACAAATTTTTCCACTTTTTGAACAATTTTGATAAAAATTTGCCAATTTTTCAAAACCGCTTGGATTACATGCCATTTCTGTCTCGTTCAACGAGCTAATTTCGCATCCGGCTCGTTCCCCGATTATTCAGATAAGCTCGCCCAACACGAGACGATTTTCGTATAGTCTGAGCATCATTAATTTTTTGTCAATTCAGCCAGGACCACACGTTGACCGCGAATTAATCTTTCGTACGTGTAGTCGAAAAAAATTACGTACAACGACACATCGAGATGCAGCAGGGAAACACGCACGTAGACGTATTTAAAAAATAAAGTCATCTGTACTCCGCGGTATAGTATAACCTCCATTAACCATAGTATAAAGTGAGAGACGTGCAATTACGTGATATTTATACTCCGAGTGTATTCTACGTATGTACCTACAAAGGTATATACGACGAGAAAGGATATTTATGTTGAACGTTTAATAAGCATCGCCATTCGCCACACATAGCCTAGCACACATACATGGATAAATTGATCGCTGAAGTAGCTATACAAGCTCGTACATCAACGATTATATTATATCCTATGGATACCTACACCAGCCAGTTATAACGTAGAAAATCAATGACCGTTAAATTAAAACGCGCCTGCATCGGTGACTCCTTGTTACTTACGCGCCTAGCTACCAGAACCTATGACACGACAACATTTCTAAAAAAAAATCACGCTGAAGAGCTCCGAACTTGAATACTAGTTTTTCGAACTTAGTTAACGTTATCAGCCGAGTAATACAACCTGTCATGTATATAGGCGCCTAGGAAAAGAAAAGCTATTTGGCGAATTGACCTTATGGTGCACAACTTACGCTGGCGCGCGACTCGCCAGAGACCCGATGACATTAAGTACGCGATGCGACCACGACGTATCTCTCCATCGTGTGCAATCACCTAGGCAACTTTTACGAGCTGCGGATTCGTGGTAAATGCGCTTCTGCACATTAACGCCGTTAAAATAGGCTACTTAATTAGTGTACTCTAATGACGAGTTAAATAGCCGACGTGTTCTTCTTAAGACCTCTGTTACTTTTATCGCCTCTGTATAAGCTATTAAAAAAAATCTCCGAACATTGTTGCCTCTAGACCGTACACTAACGTAATAGGTACTTTTATTAGCGCTGGCTCTTTATATTATTGCGAGTACACGATGTAATTCTTCTTTTTCGTTTTCTCTACTGGGACTATAATGTTCTGTATTAGAAACCTGGGGGTTTATTTTTAACGTTGAATACATATTGAGGATATTTGTTCTGAATTTTTTGAAATATTCAATTGAAGAGCTTAGAGTTAAAACTCCATTTATCCACCATAAGCGATTTCGAGAAAAGGGACTAAAAAACTTTTTTAGTAGGATACACTTTTTTGGGATGAAAATCCAATCCAATGATCATTTTATACCTTCAAAAAAATTAGAAAAATAGTAAGATTAATTCTGCATGAAAAATTCGTCCAGAATTTTAATCGGCAGCCCGAGGGCGGACTAACGGGGGGGGGGGGGGGTGCGTTCACCCCCCCCAGAACGATTCCAAAGTTGAGAAAAGTTGGGAAAATCAGGAAAAAGTGGGCGGGAAAAAATTGGGAAAAGTTGGGACTTGTCCCAACTTTTCCGCAGTTTGAATTTTGGAAAGTCGAAAAAATTTAAGAAAATCACAATCCCTAATCAAATTTTAGGAAAACCTGGGTACAATTGAGATTTTCAACTTTTTTCCAAATTGTCCCAACTTTTTTGAAGTTTGGATTTGGGATAAGCTGAAAAAATTGAGAATATCACAATCCCTAATTTGGACTTGGAAAATTGTGTGAATTTGGGATTTCCCAACTTTTTTTTTCCCACTTACTTATTCCAATTTCTCTCAAGTTTTAGATTCAAAAAAAAGTAAAATTCCCAAGTTTTTGGGAAAAGTTGTACTTACTTTGGGAAACGTTGAAAAACTTGAGAATATCGAAAAAGTTGATTGCAAATTGTGTAAAATAGCTAAAATTTCGTTTAAAAAAACTTTAAAAATCACACAAATTTTTATATGGAAGTAATAAAATTTTTCAAAGAATAATCTATTGAAAAAAATAATTATTTTGTTTTAAAAATCACTAACTTTTCAAATTTTAGCCCTCGCTTCGCTCGGCATATACCAACCACCTAAGGCAAACCAATGTAATTACTTAAGAAGTATGAGTTGAGGACTTCAACCGATTAATTTGAAAAATGAAAAATTTTCAGCTTTTGTATATACTTTTTTCTTCAAAAAATTTTCGCCCTCGCTACTATACAATGATATACACTCTCATCTTCTATCTCAGACAATATTGGAGATACTTTTTGAAGGATATGAAAAAAATTTCCTCCTTCTCATTTATTATTGGGGTTTTCAGGCCTCAGGACAGAAATCAGCTTTTAAAATGGCTGTCCCCCTATTTTCACGCTTATCCTTTAAAGCCACCCTTTTTTTCGCCAAATGCTCCCTATTGAACCCCCTTTGTTTTTTTTTCAAGACACGCTTTTTCAAAAATCTTTAAGAAAGGAAAATTCAGAATAGAGTGGTTTCTTTTGCTTATTTTTATATCATACTTTTTTTCAAAAAAAAAAAATTGCCCTCGCTTCGCTCGGTTAAAAATATTACTTTCCCTATCTTGCAAATTTGTTTTTTCTATTTGTTGTGATTCCGGACCACGGATGTTGAAAATAGAAAGCGCGATAGAGAAAAATTCGAAAGTTTGGGTTCACATTTTTTGGAAAATCTTAATGAGAAAAAGTGTTTGAAATTTTCATTTTTGAAAGTCTATTTCGGGGGGGGAAAAAATTTTTGCCCTCGCTTCGCTGAAGAGCTCAACACATTATTAAAATCTGTAATAAATCTTAACAAATAATTACAATACATATTTTTACCTAGTCTAAAACCTAGATTTTTTTTATTATTTACTGAAACAAGGTAAAAAATTGCAATGGCTTGCGTGCCAAATTTATGAAAAATTTTTCCTTTTTTTTTTGAAAATGTAACTAGCAAAAATCTTTTATTTTCACCCCTTTCAGACTTTTGGGCCTAATTTTCGTCCTCTGTCCATATCAACTGCCTCTCAAGGCTGCATTCAAGTTGAAAATTTGAAATTTTTTGTCAAGTGTGGTTTTTTATTTGTTTTTTTTTTCACATAACAACAACACCTGGGCAACCACGATAAAATTTTACCTAGTTGGGAATTTTTTTTGTGGGGAATTGGAAAAATATTTTTGGGGGAAATTTTTCTCGGAAAATATTTGGGAAAATTTGAGCTTTCACCCCCCCAAAAATATTGTTTTCGTCACGCCTCGATCGCAGCCCAAAAATGTTGGGAAAAAAGGGTCCAATGATCTTTAAACCCTCAAAAATTAAAAAAATTTCGTTTTTTTAAATTTCTGGAAAAAAATTCATCCCAAAAATTAAATTTCCACCCCCAAAATGCTCGGAAAGTCGGGATTGATTTTTTTTGGGATAAAAATCCAATCCAAGGGATTTTTCCCCCTTCAAAAATTAAAAAAATTTACCACGTTTAAAATTCACCCGCAAAATTAGTCGTAGCCCCAAAAATCCCGGGAAAATTTGTGGGGGGTTTTTTTTTGGGGGTTTGGGAAAACCCTTTCCCAATGACATTCCGGCCTCAAAAACTAGAAAAATAGGTACCTTGCGTTTAAAATTCATCGCTAAATTTAATCGTAAAACCCAAATTCTCAAAAATCGGTGGGATAATTTTTTAGGATGAAATCCTTTCCAAATGACTTTCCGACCTCAAAAACTAAAAAATTCTTTGCTTTAAATTTATGGGAAAAATCCGGGATGTTTTTTTGGGATAAAACCCAAATTTAAATGATCATTTCCACTCTAAAAAATTTTTTAAGAAAATACGTGCGTTTAATTCGGAGATAAAATTTAATCCACCCAAAACACCCTCGGAAAATTGGGGGAATGTTTTTTTGGGGACAACACCCCCTCCAATGTCACCCCCGGCCCCAAAAAACTAAAAAATTCCCGCGGGGTTTTAATTTCCCTGCGGTAAAATTCGGGGGAAAAAAAAAAATCCTTTAATTTTATTCGTCGGAGAGCCTTAAATTTCTTTGAAAATTGTAAAAAATTCAGTAAGTCGGTGCTTTCGAAAAATATTTTTTTCAAAAATTCCAAGAATATTCAAAATTGGATTAAAATCAAATTATTTTCAAGATTATTTAGTGCCTGTGCATGTAGACCAAAAAAGCACAATTTTAGGCAAAAATTAATATTATTAAAATTTTTTTTTTACTTTTCTCTTATTACACTTCACTTCATCTATGAAGAAAAATTGAAAAAACGTTATAAAATAACGATTTTGTCGAAAAATTCTGCTTTTTTGGTCTTTCATGGAGATCGAGAGGGTCCCTCAAATAATCTCTAAAATTGATTTTATAAAATTTGGGAATTTTTTGAAAATATCGAATTTTTTGACATTTTTTAAAAGAATCCGCTAGGGGCTCTTGTGCGATCGGAAAACATAATGGTTCTTCTTTTGTAACGACAGATAAATGAAATCCACTACGAACATTGTACTTTTTGAAAAACTTGAACACCTATGTTCCATTCCAAAATTAATTAGTTTCAGGACCTATGTCCCCAGTTGATTTTTTTTTCGAGGTATTACTTCTGAATTGAGGTACCTATTTTGGACAGGGTGGTCCTTCTCTGGAAAACCGGGAAAAAGTCGGGAATTTTTTGGGTGGTCCCTGGAAAAGTCAGGAAATTTTTGGAATTTTTTCTGGAATTCCCTTCGAAAATTCCCAAAAAAATATGAATAATTTAGTAAGTGTTTCTTTGATTATTTTATTCTAAATTTATCAAAAAAAATTCGCCCTCCGCTCCGCTCGGGGGGCCCAAATTATTGCATCTTATAATCTGATTTTTTTATTTTATAATTTTTTGTTGATCATAATGTACAATAATTTGTATTCAAAATGCATCTTTGTCCATCACACTTTCCTTTCTACAGAATTTTGTTCAAAATTAAATCTAAATCTTAAATTTTTTGGAAACTTTTTTGATTGAGCTGTGATGAGAGAATGTTGAAAAAAAAGGGGAAAAGGGAGTGGGAATAGAATTCGAATTTTATTGATCATGTTTTGGAAAATAATTATTAGGAAAAAGGGGGCGAAATTTTTATCTTTTGATGAATATTTTTTTGCAAAAAAAATTTTCGCCCTCGCTTCGCTCGGGCTTCAACAACGATTTTTTTATATTTCCTAAAATGAATTTTATTTTCACCGCTCTTATTGACTTTTTTATTTATTGGACAAATCTAAAAAATTCTAGGAGATTTGTGTAAATTTATAATTTGAGGCATGGTGTTTTCTCCTTTTTTTTTGGGGGGGGGGGAGAAATTTTTGGAATTTTCAGCCCTGAAAATCCGAATATTTTCATTCGCTTGATTTGGTAGGGACACCCTTGGCATAAATTTATTTCCATTTTCAAAACTTTATTTTTGCGTTGGAATACTTAGTTTTTCCTTGTTTATTTGAATTTTTTTTCTGTAGGTAATGAATTCCGATTTTTTCAAATTTTTGTGGTGAGGGGGATTTGGATGGGTTCAAAAACTTTTCAGAAAAATTGAACTTTGAATCTTTTTTTTTTTGGCCCAAATAGGAGGGCATCTAAAAAAATTTCGTAAAAAAAAATTCCTATGATTTTGAAAAAATCCCTATATATTTTGTATCATTCTTAAGCCCTCGCAAAATTTTGAATGTAAGTAAGTACCATCATGAAAAATTACCCCCCCCCCCCCCCCCCCCCCCCCTGGTTTTTCGCGAATTCTCATATTTAAAAAGGTCTGAAAATTCGAAAAATTAATCTGGAAAACCTGGAAAGTCAGGGAAAATGTTCCTTTTAAAATTAAAAGTTTGGAAAAAAACCCTGTTTTGGGGGAAACCAATGGAAAGTTTTTTGGGGTTGGGGTCCCCTTTGGGTTGAGGGGTTTTTTAGACTTTTTGTCCATTTTTCCCTTCCCAAAAAAGTTTTTTAGGAAAAACTAAAGTTCCCCTTTTGTTTTTTTTGGGGTGAAAGGGGTTTTTTTCCCAAAAAATGAGGAATTCGAGAGGGCCCAAATTGGGGGGTTTTGGGGGCAAAATATTTTATGTTAAAAAATAGTTTTAGGAACCCCTAAATTTCCCGGTCCAAATTGTTTTGGGATATTATTTCGGGAAAATTTAGGTCCCTTTGGGAAAGGGCCCCAAAATTTTCTTTTTTTTGGGGGTTATGTCCAATTGGTTGGGGTTTGGGGGCACGTGTCCAAAGTTTAAAATTTATTTCAGGGCAATTTCCCAGTTTTTTTCAATTGGAAATTTTGGAAAAACTTCCAATGTCCTTCCCAAAATTTTTTTAAGACTTTTTTTTAAATACATAATTATCTCTTTGTTCAAAAATTTTTTTGTCATGAAAACATTAATTTTGTCCTGGGAAAAAATTAATTTTTTTTTTTCTCTAAATTTATCGTTCATTCACATTAATTCGTCTTTAATTCCCTCGTGCAAATTTTCAAATTTTTGGGGGTCCCTGAATTTCCATTATTTGGGCTTGGGTTCAGTTTGGGGCCAATCTCGTCGTGCAACCCCCTTTTTTCTATCGTGCGTTTTATATTCCCCCCTTTATTTTCTAGTCGTCCTTTGCACTCTTTTTGGGACCCGAATTGGGCTCAAAAATAAAATTTTTTATTTTCTAGGCCCCTCCTATTCACAATTTAAAATTTTAAAAAATTCAAAACCCCAAACCTAAGATGTCTCGTGTGACGTGTAAACGTGCTGAAGCCAATTTTTTTGTTTGAGAGGGCCCCTGCGGGGGCAACAACATTTTTTTTAGTCCCGAAGGACCCTACACCCCCTCCCCCCAAAAAACCTCGGGGCCGGGGGAAAACTCCTCCTCCCCCCTCTGGCCGGGCTGGGGGAACTAATCTTGGGGGTTAGTTAATAGGCCTCAAGAAGAAACTCCCGTAAAAAAAATTGAGTGATATCGAAGACAACTTATTTTTGGGTTCGAGTTTGGGTATGGAATAGCCCTCCTCTTTTTTGTTTTAACACTCGATTAAAATCATTAAGAATTTTTCTCCGTTTAGCGGTCCTCTCGTGTGCTTTTTTTTTTTGTACCATTCTGGTATGACTCGCGGGCCCGAGCAAGCTCGTTAAGTTGTTTGTCGTCTCGAGTATACGAGA
>JAVBJF010001023.1:0-24020 GCA_033439095.1 Pseudococcus viburni | reverse complement strand
CACCTACTCATTAACTATTTTCTGTAAAAATTTCAAAATTTTTGAACCACCTCCTTTGAAGATATGAATTTTTTAATTTTGGACATATACGGCCATTTTATTCCGGTTGTGGAGGGGGATCGAGCCAAAAAAATTGTGGGGAGGTTTTACATCAAGACTAACCTTTTGGGTGAGTTTTAGCCCCGTTGATGAGAGGGCGGATTTCCCCATCTTACCCCGACAGGCTCTTTATTTAGTAGGGTCTCAATTTCACGAAAAAACATGTCCGCTCGACTGAGCTGTAAAAAGCAATATTATGATTGATTCGTGTTCTAGACATTACAACAAACAAATTTATCCCAGATGCCTTTTTTACCCCTCCCCCTTTCCGAGGGTTCACCCCCTTTCTTAAAAACGCCTGTAGCGCCTCTCCTATGGGTTCTAGAGAAAAAATTTTCCCACAAAAGTTGTTCCTCAACATCTCAGCTACAAATTACTTTCCATAGAAAATCCAATTTGGGGCCACCGGTGCCTCTCAAATTTGAAAAAAGTGTTTCAAAAAATTATAAAAATCACATTTTTTTCATTTTTACCGAAAAGTTTCCAAGATGAGTAAAATTTGTAAATAACCAAAAGTATTCAAAATTAAATTTCCTATTCGGTGAGTTATATCACGACTATTTTCGCCCGGCTCCCCGTTACATACAGGCCCACCCCCCTCCCACACATCAAAACTTTCGGTCTTCTAGAAAAATTTTCCAGCAAATATTCTTCACCACTTAATCTACAATTTTGGCCATTATAAAAATTATTTTTTGAGCAATTCCTACCCCTTAAATTCAAAAAATACCTCTCAAAAATACATAAAAAATACGCTTTTTTACGCTTCCTATGCAAATTTTAAAGATAATTATGTAGACAGAAATTGAGGGGAAAGGGTCTAAAAATCGTAATTTTTAAATTCCAGTTTTGTATGAAGAAGCAACTAATGAATATACCTAATTTCTCATTCTGTCTGCATAACTATCTTTAAAGCTTTGCATTGTAAGTGTAAAAAAGCGTATTTCTATGTATTTTTGAGGGATATTTTTCAAATTTAAGGGGTAGGATTGCTCAAATTATAATTTTTATAATGACCAAAATTGTAGATTAAGTGGTGAAGAATATATTTTTGTTGGAAAATTTTTCTAGAAGACCGAAAGTTTTGATATGTGGGAGGGGGGTGGGCCTGTATGTAACAGGGAGCCGGGCGAAAATAGTCGTGATATAACTCACCGAATAGGAAATTTAATTCTGAATACTTTTGGTTATTTACAAATTTTACTCATCTTGAAAACTTTTCGGTAAAAATGAAAAAAACGTGATTTTTATAATTTTTTGAAACAGTTTTTTCAAATTTGAGAGGCACCGGTGGCCCCAAATTGGATTTTCTATAGAACGTAATTTGTAACTGAGATGTTGAGGGACAACTTTTGTGGGAAATTTTTTTCACTAGAACCCATAGGAGGAGCGCTACAGACGTTTTTAAGAAAAGGGGTGGACCTTAGGAAAAGGGGAGGGGTAAAAAAAGGCATCTGGGCTAAATTTGTTTGTTGTAATGTCTAGAACACGAATCAATCATAAAATTGCTTTTTACAGCTCAGTCGAGCGGATATGAAATTGAGACCTGACTAATTATTAAAATGAAATGTTATTTTTGTTTTTAAATTGGAGTCGAAATTTGAGTAAAAGTGGGAAACAACTCGTACATACCCCTAAAAAAATGGGAATCAATTCGATAATCTTTTCACATGAATATTTCGTTGGGAATAAACTCGCCTACAGCCTCGAAAGCAGGTACCCAAGTCGTTCTCAGGTAAAAATATGCTTTTGAAAGTGAAAACCCTTTAAACTGAGTAAGTGGGTACCTCATATTATATCAAATCTTCTCCACTCTTTTCGTTTTATCTCTTAATTTTTTTCATCGAAATCTCACTCGAAGTGTTTAGCATGATTTTGACAATTCATCTCTTCAAACACGTCAATTTTCCAAAGATCACAGCAATGCCTGGAAGCTGATCCGAACTTCATTTAGAATGAAAGCAACAACAACCATGGAGACGACACGACATATTAATTTACGAGCATACAAAGAAAGCACGAGCTCAACAAAAGCTCATTAACAAGTACCAAGTACACCAACACATCTGAAATTTGACATCGAAAGTCACTCGAACACATCGAAACTACGAAATCGAATATTTCAAGGTATAAAAGGGCGACCCCGATAAAGATGGGAATTTCGTCGAAATAGTAAAGAAAACGATCCCCAAAAGGTACCCTTGGTATTTCACCTACACAGGTATGGAACTTGGTACCTAAATTGGGAAAACACGACGCAATCTGCACCCTGTACGAAGACAGGAACAGGGTGACAGACGAACGAGACAGCAGGATATACTCGGGTTGATTCGGTTATTGGTATTCAAAGCGGGACAACATTTAGCCATGTTTTATTGCAAAAATACCTGCGATACGAGGGTTCGGTTGGTTTTATAGGTCACATAGGTGCGTTCTAAATAACCGCATGAATAATCGAGCATCAACAACGTGCCGTTTGGCCGGCAATAATTATCAATTGTTTGATTGGATGGCTGAATAACGTTAAAATTACGGCCAAACCGAAAGGCGAGATTACGTATACGTAAAAATGCCAACATGAGGCGAGCGTACAAAGAGTTTGGCAAAAAAATTGCCGGACTATGGCTATTAGTGTTCCTTTGTTATGTAAATTTTTAAATTCACACAGCGGTGTTTTTTTAGCTGAAAAAAAGGCGAATATTTTAACGAGCGGTTGCGAAATAAACTCTGCCTCGCTCCACCTGTTATATACTTTTATGATGAACAACGCAGAAATTGCTTTCCCTTCTGTTTCCTCTGCTATAATGATCCCTTCTACATTCTCTTGCCTTGAGATCCAACAGCCAACTCTTGCTTTTCGCGTTCCTGGCCGACAAAATACGTCCGTGTAATTAAAAACTTATTGTTCTTTTTTCTGCCTCGATGTCAAAATTTCATACGTCGAGTAAAAAAAAGTTTGACAGTTTGGACGCGTTTGGGACGAGTTAAAATTACAAATGTGTAGATACATGAAAACTTTTACTACGAATGAAGTCGGTATTTTTGAAAAATATTACAGATCGAGTGACATGAGCTTTTTCCCCGAACGAATTATCGAAATATAGGCATCGAAATGGTCCGATGACATATCAATTATCAATTTTTAAAACTATTTTTTTTTATTTCAACATAGGTACGTTGGGTATTTCCACATATAGCCATTTGGCTCGGAAAACAACTCATCGATAATGACACTGACGATACATACGAACCCTACTACTTGAACAAGTTTAGTTAAAGCTTAGCCCAAATATTGATTCTAGTTTGGAAATGTGTGAAGGGTAATTGATTCAAGTCCTACAATAGTTAACACGCGATATTTTCTCAGCTATTGACATTTCGCTTCTGCTATTCTTTTATACGTATTATCCAAACCCAAAAACGATATTATCCAAATGTTACGACACGACGCCACCGATGGCCTGAGTTTTACGACAGTACGAAAAGCGTAAGGCGAAGAAGCCGCATTCGGATGTCGTTAAATTTTTATACTTCGATGGATGCGTTTTCCATGGTTTTTTACGCCGGTATAAGGGTACTGGGGAAAGAGTTTGGTCGACTTTGCTTCCTCGATGCTTTTAGTTTTGTTGTTTTTCAAAGTGAAATTGTAATGTTTTTCGAATGAGAAAGTTACAAAGTTTAACGCAATACGAAAAATTATACTAGTTCGTGGTAGCAGATCTCAATAGGAGTAAATGGGCTCAAATGACAAGGTAAAAACAACAGCTTTCCCGTCCTATGGAAATTTCACTGTCGAAGAAATGAGGAAAATTTTAGAATGCTTATTTTTGACGAAAATCAGAAAATAAGTTTACTTCGAGTGGCGGGCATCCAAAAAAATTTAAGTTTTTAAACCTCCCTGATCCATTGACCTTGAAATTGGATACCACTTTCCGTTTTTTTCAAGGGGGTTGGAAAGTTTCAGATGGCCAAATTGAAAATGTCTTGATTTTTATCAAATTCAAATAACACACTCAAAAGCCTGAGTAGAGACTAAACTCGAACAAAATTCTCGAGAGGGGGGGGGGGGGTAAAAATGAAAAATAATTACTCAAATTTTAAAAAAAAAGTTTTTTTTGTATACCTACTATTTTTTTGATTTTCAAAAAAAAACTACCTATGTTCCTTAATGACCTCCTTCTCATCCAAAAAAATCGAAAATTAAAAAAAAATCCATTCGAGATTGCCATCCCAAGTCCCCTAATGAATGAGAAGAACAAACTTTTTCCGTTTCAAAATATTCAGTTATCTGGGTTCAGGGACGGCACCCAAGAGGGAGGAGCTCAAGGGGCTCGAGCCCCTCCCTTAAGCTCGGCAAGGAGATTTTTTATCATAAAAATGTCAAAGAAGAGTAACTCTTTACATAATTATATTTGAATCAGTTGAATTTGCAAAAATTCTGTCTTTTTAAATCAGTAAAATAATTTTCATTAAAAATTAGTGATTTTTCGGTAAAAAATTACTAATTTCTCAGTCAATGTCCCATTTATTAGAAAAAGACAGTGATTTTGACTAATAAGAATCATTAAATCTCCCCATTTTTCAATTTTTCTTCGCTCAAATCTGTATAGGTATATATTATTTGCCTAATGAAAATACCTCAACTACTCCAGCCCCACTGAAATAACAGGTTACTTCATTTTTTCATTGAATTTTGACCACCCCATTTTTTCTCAGAATCTGAGCTCCTCCCTTACACAATTTCTGGGCGCGCCTATGTCTGGGTTGAAAGGGAAGAGGGATCATATCATTATTTGAGAATGAATTGAGTAAATTCATCATCTTTCCAGTTTTTTACAAAATTTTGTGCTTTTTTGTGTCAGTTTGCAACGAAATTTGTCAACTTTTCAAGAAATTTTGCTGATTTACAACGAAATTTGTCAACTTTTCGAGAAAATATGTGTTGGGGTGGACCACCGACCTATCCTCGCCCATTATTTCGTCTCTACACCTACCAAACTTTAGAATAACAAGAAATTCTCATTACAGTGTAGACAATTACATTAAAGTTCGCGTAATTTTTAAAAATTTCACTTAAAAGTATGCTGATAAACAATTTTTAAAATATGTAATTTAAAATTTATTTCAATGACCGAAAAAGTTTTGATCTACGTATCAGACTAATGAATGAATAATTTGAATTTGATCGAAAAAATTTTTAAAATGAAAAATATAATGAAAAAAAAATACATAATCTATCAACTATAAATTTTTTCCGAATCAACTTTTGTAGGAATATGGTGGGTCTCGGGGGGGGGGGGGGGAATAAAAAGTAAGTTTGCGTTACTAAAAGTTATAAGTACCTAGGTGTAGGTAGCCTAGGTACTACATTTTAATTGCCTTTATTTTACAAAATGATCAAAACTAATGAACTGACAGAGAATAAGGCAGAACGTTAGTCTGACAAAATCTTGAGAAGTCAAGTTGCAGAAAAGTGAATAAATTTTTGTGACACGTTTGAAATATCACGAAAATTATTTAAATTGACAGAAAAATTTCATGGAAAATTGTGCATTGTGATTCCAGTAAATGGCACATTAAAAATAACCGACTACATAAACATTTCATTATGCAATATAATTTGTTGAGAATTATATAAAATTGTTTAAATGTAAAAAATTCTATGAAAAATCGTAAAAAAATATTATGAAATTGATCGAAATATAATGAAAATTGATTGAAACTCCATGGAATCCCTTGTAAACGTTGTTAAAATTGATATGGGGTTGAAAATTCAGTAAAAATTGTGAAGAAATCTCGTCAAGTTCGTTGAAATTTTGTAAAAATTGTCGAAAACTCAATTAGAGTACGTGGAAATTCTATTGAAAATATTCCTAAAACCAATTTCCAAGTTTTTAAAATGTCAAAAAATCATCTTTAAAATATCTTTAAAATTCTGATTCTTGCAATAGGTAAATATTTCGAATAATTTCTGGCATTTTCGATCATTTTTGTGAAATTTTAATAACGTTTTTTAAAGTTTTGAAATTTTACCACAATTAGGCAATAGACAGGGTTTTTTAAAATAACTTTTTAATAATTTTTTTTGAAGTTTTGACAAATTTTTGCGGTGTTTTAACAATTTTTATAATAATTATTTTCAATACTTTTTATGGTGATTTTTCAAAACCATTTTTAGAAAATTTTAAACACATTTCCTGATATTTTAATAAAAATTATTTTCATACATTTTGGACTTTTTTTGGGTAAGTAGCTTACTTATTTGAGATAATTTTAAACTGTATTTGTTACCTACCTATTGTTTCCAAATTGAGAGCCATGTAAAGGAAGTATGAAAAATGATCAAAATCATTTCGTCTTTTTATGAAGTACCTACTACCTACTTAGGTATCATTAAAAAAAAATTTCAATGAGACCCCACTGATTTTTTGCCATTTGAAATTTTTTAAATCCACATCCACATGTAATTTTTTGTCATCTAAAAAATAGTACCTAATTCATCATTTCTGAAAATTGTTCAATTATAATTCATTTTTACGACTTTGAATTAATTTGATAGCAATCCACTCCATAAAAATGTTTCGAAATTTACATACTTGCGTTTTATAACCAACTTTTTTTTAGTAAGTACCACAAATTTTTCAATCCTTGCTCATATTTTAAAAAAATTCTAAAACTCGAAATTTTTCAAAATCATATCCAATGTTTTAAAAATTATAATGTTAAGAACTAGATTTCAACTTTTATTCAACTTCGCAGATTTAGTTATTAGGAATATGTTTTCATCCTTCTGAAACTTCCAATTTTCAAATTATTCCAAAACAAATGGAAATCAACTCGCGAAACTAAAAAAAAAATTAAGTAGGTAGTCTACTTTTTCAAACTTTTTCTTCTATTTACCAAATTGAAAATCCCTCAGATAATTTTTCAACGAGAGCAAAATCATAGAAATGGGCGATTCGCTGAAAGTTATTAAAATACGTGCCCCGAAATTACAAAAATTTTGTTAATACGCGCCTTTTCAAGTAAATTTTTCTAAAATTTGAAAATTTCATCTCTTCAAAAAATTACCAAATTTAAAAAAATTTCTATAAAACTTTCTCACAGGAGGATTGCGATGTAAGGCGACAATCGACGAATAAAATTAGTGAAATTTTATCCAAAATAATGTAACAAGGGACCGAAAGAAAAAATCACTTCGAAGTTGAAATTTGGATATTTTCAGCAGCAGCGGATAATTTAGTAGAATTTTTTTTTCAACTTTTACCGTCTCGGGAGAGGTATCTCGCCTACGTTTTCTTTTCAGTAAAGTACTTACTTTGGAAATTTTCTTATACGTGGGTATATCTCTGGGTGAAATGAAATAGCAAAGTAGGCCTTTGTTATATATAAAAATACAAAACCAACTCGTCTTATTGATTGGTTGTAAATTTAGATACGTGTATTCTAAATTTAGGCAGCTATTCGAAATTACCAAGGTTATTGGAATTAACGCAACGACAACGAATTCCATCTCGGTTGAATATATTATTCAAGTATCTCGACTCGTGTATAGCACAGGTCGAATCGATTTGTAAAATCAGAAAGCACGCTTTAAGCCATAATTTGGTATTAGTGTTGCCGTTGCGAAGGTATAAACTGAAGAGCGGAGCGTGCTTTTGAAGAAAAATACTCTTTATTCCATTGACGATTCGCGTTATGCATTTTGCAAACTCGGAGAAACAATTCGTTGAATACCCTTAAGCGTAATTAGAACGATGTCGCTAACATTATTACCATTATTATCATTCTGGTCGTTAGTTTAAAGTAATATTACACAGAGAAGTAAAATGGCAACCAGCGAAATTGTATTAAGTTAATTAGCTGATAACGTAATTTAAGTTCAAGTTTTTTTAAAAATATAAGCGGAAAAAAGCTCGTAACATCTACATGAAAACCATATTAAAAGCAGCTAAGTGTAAAGTTTAAGACACCGGATAATTTTTAAAATGTGTGGACCAGGTGAAAAAAATGTATAACTGGGGAAACGGACGAGAAAAAAGCTACCACCAGGGTTTACTATAAAGTACATTTAACTACAGCAAGTTCAAAAGTTCACCGTATTATGTTGACATTGTAGAACCAACGTGTATACTACGTAGGCCTCGTGTTTAATCAAAATTAACAATGCGAGTAATTCAAAACGGACCGGCGCCGAAATTGTAAACATTTATCGAGGTTGGAGTTTTTATATTTTTCACAAAAGGCTTCCTATAAAATTAACGTTTCGGCGGTATTCCCTCTCTTCGAGTATCTGCCCAACGTACACAAAACAATAAAAATTATTTCGCCGAAAAGAAAAGCTCAATTAAGTCGAGTTTGCTTTTTCAAAAGTCTACGTACTCGGCGGCGAGTAAAAATACACGCGCCGAATTCGCCAGCCCTGGCTCGACTAATCGCATCCTTTCGTGCACGTGGACTAGTTGATTTTAACGGGTCATTTTTCTTATCGTTTGTACTAAGGTGTTTACGCCGTCTAAATGCTCAAAAGAGTCATAACGAAACGAATCATTAAGCTGGTTCGGATTATATAATCTTACCGAGTTGGAGTGTTTCTTGTATAAAGAGAGATTGCAAAGCGCGAACAATCGGATTAAGTTTTTTTCAGCTTAGACTTTTTTCATCAAGTTTTTCGTCGATGTTGATGCCATTGTTTTGAGCTGTGTTGGTTTTCGTAAAATTGAGAAAATTTTTTTAATTTGGAATTTTTATCGTAAGGTAAAATTTACTAAATTGACAGATGTGGAATAACTTGAATTTTTTGTGTTACACCTTTTTTTTGAGTTGAGATTACATGAAAACGTTGTACTCATTAAAAATTAAAGTTGATCTCAAATCTAAATCCAGCGTATTTCAAAATCATGGAATCGAAATTCATGATGATTTGTGATTATTTTTCAACTATCCTCCTTCCCCGGGTTTTCTTTTAGAATATTCAAAAATGTTGGATCGAAATAAGAAATTGATCTCAGTTTTAGGTTCACCGTACTTCAAACCAGTGAAATCGATTTGCATGATGACCTGGCCAATAACCCTTCCTTCTTCAACCGCAAATTATAAACTCGATTTTTCCTGATAAAATATTTGAAAATGTTGGTTCGAAACTGAAAATAGATCTCAAATTGAGTTCAGCGCATTTCAAATCTTTGGGATCGATAATGCAGAACTGATTTGTGATTTTTTTACTTCAATTACCAGATAGTCAGATCCAATTCTTTGATATTTCTTTGGTTTTCAGATAGTCAGATCCGATTCTCTAATTCTTTATAAGAGTGTTAGGTAGTCAGACTCAGATTAGATTCTCCAATTCAGTTGGGTTGTCTAATAATAGTTGGAGCCGATTCTGCGATTTTCCAATTTTTACTTTAGTTGTTGGATAATCAGATCTAATTCTCCAATTCTTACTTTGGTTGTCTGATATAAGATCTCATTCTCTAATTAAGTATTACTTAGTGGCCTTATAAGTATCAAAAGAATTTTTGGTATCGATATGTATCGATATTTTTGAAGCCAGTATCGATAATATCGATAAATATTGATATTTTTTTCAGTACAATAAAACCTAAATAACATACGCCCGACCCATCAAAATACTCAGGGCTGGAAGAACGAACGAAGAACGGGAACGAAGAACGAAGAACACAGTCATTTTTTTTGAAAGAACTAAAGAACGAAAGAACAAACATTGAAAAATTACCGAAAAGAACAAATGGGAACGAACGACGAATGTTTAATTTGGCTTAAAGAACAAGAACGAAGAACAGTAAATTCTTGATTGTTCTTTGTTCTTTCTTTTTTCCCCATTTTCCTTCAATATCACGGTAAAATCAACTCAAAATCATATATTTAATGGTCACTTCTCCCTCTTTATGGATTATAAGCGCATTCTGTCTTATGTCATTGTGCCTATGCATTGTGTCTGTGTGTTTTTGATGAATTTGTGCTCCTGTATGTATTTTTTTTTCGAATTTTGTTCAAAATTTTGCATGATTTTCAACTGAGAACGAAGAATGGGAACGGGAACGGAGAACGTGATTGAGGCAAAGAACAAAGAACAGAAGAACGAACAAACGTCATTTACTGTAATTACAAAGAACAAATGAAAATAAGACGGAAGGTTTATTTTGGGAACGAAAGAACAAGGAACGACAAAAAAATCACAACGTTCTTCCAGCCCTGAAAATACTCGTATTTCTGACGTAAATAGCGTGGTGTAGATGAAAATTTAGTTAATTTTCGATCGATCTTGAATCTCGTATTCTCTTATTTCTTTCTTTCCTTTACATTCACGACTTCACATTTGACAACCCGGGTTTTGGCGCTTTCTAGTTTCCCGCTTTCACGCTCGTAATCGTAAAATAATTTCACTTTTTGGCTTTGAACTTGTGTATAGAACTTAAAACAATGGAATTATAACAAAAACGAGCCAAAATGTAATAATATCAAAAAAATTCAAAAAATATTGATACTCATTCGATACCACGTTTGAGTATCGATACTTTTTGATACTGTGAAGTATCGATACTATCGATATATATTGATACTCTTTTACTTTGGTTGTTAGATAGTCAGATCTGATTATTCTACTCTTACTTTAATTGTCGGATTGTTGATCTGAATCTCCAAATCAGGGGCCAGGAATGGAACAGAACTTGGAACAATAACTGGTAAAAACCAGTAAATTTAGAGCTTCATGACTGGCATGGGAATGGAGATGGTAAAAACGAGACTGGACGAGAATGGGAAGGACTATACGACCAGAAGGGTTGATAAAGAAACTTAAATATCCCCATTTACTGTTCAAAAATTGGAATCATTGGATGAATTTTAACTTTTTTTTTCAAAAACTGAAGCAGGGGTCCTGAATGAAATATAACTTAGATTGGTAACCGGCAAAAACTAGTAATTTAAGAGCTTGATGAGTGGAACAGAATTGTAAAAATGTAACCAGAATGGGAGTGTATCACTAGAATTTTCAAAATTATGAGTGGATTTCTGTCCTGAACCTCTCCTAGCGTGCAAAAAAAGAAGAAAATTCCGCTATTTTCTGCTGGGACTTTCTACTCTTTTCTTTTCCTTTCTGACCTCCCAATGTGCGCTGCACATCCCAAAAAGAGAAAGGAGACAAAAATGGACGTTTAATGCGCAATAGGGGTCCAAGGGAGCAGAAAGTGGGATTTTCTGCTCTTTTCTGCACATTTTTCTGCTTTGTTTGCACGCCAGACTAAGTCAGATATTCACCAATTCTTGACATGAGTGTCAGATTCTCAGATTCTTACCTTGGTTGTCTGATATAGTTGTTGGATTTGGGATGGTATGAGGCACGGACGTCATATATTAAACTGGACTCTTCAGTGAGGGTGAATGGTGTGTGCCAAAAGGTGCGGGTAAAGTCAATGTAAAGTGAATGTAAGCTCCGCCCATGTTGGTAAACATTCTCTTGGCTGAACTGGTAAATACTGTAACGTTCACCAACATGGGCGTGGCTTTACCCTGCACCTTTTGGCATGCTCCCCAATCACCCGCACTACCTTAAGGGAGGAGTCCGGTTTAATATATGACGTCCGTGGTATGCGGAGTGAAGAGGGGCCAACTGAACTGTTTAAGTCAAAAGCGACTAAGAGACAAATTTGAACCGTGTTAAATCAAAAAAGACCAAGTGACATCAAAAATTTCACCAAAAAACAAACTTGAAAGTACGATAACTTCTGAAAAAGTTGAAGAAGGGATAATAAGTATGAGAAATATGAAATCTGGTAACATTAATCTATCAGTAATTTATGTGTTCAGAAGCTTATTTTGTGTTCCTAGTGAGAAATACGTTAAAATCTCAGCACTCTCAAATTTGTCGCTTGGTCGCTTTTGACTTAACACGGTTCATTTGAAAGTGGTGAGATTTTAACATATTTCTCGCTGAAAACTCAGAATAAGCTTCTGAACACCTAAATTACTGATGAGATTAATGTTACCAGAGTTCATATTTCTCATACTTTTTATCCCTTCTTCAACTTTGTCAGAAGTTATCATACTTTCAAGTCAGTCTTTTGGTGAAATTTTTGATGTCGCTTGGTTGCTTTTAACTTAACACGGTTGAACTTGAAAATGGTGAAGAAAATAATTTTTACATATGTAGTGTTTATATGGGAACGTTCATTATTTTACGAATTTCTCAAAAAGGGTGGTTGATGCACAATTTTTTGTAAGAACTGAATTTAAACTAAAGTAAATTAAATTATCTTTAAATGCTATTCAAACAAAAAATTACACAAATGTTGTAGTTTTCGAGAAATTTTGTAAAAATAAAATGTTCCTATATATGTTATGTTAGTTGATAATTTCTTCTACGCAATTTTCAAACGAGCGCACATTAGCGCTACCCAGGTATAAGTCAAGCCCTAAATAGGCAATCACCAGATCTGGTTCTCCATTTCTTATTTTATTTGTCTGATAGTAAGATCCAGTTCTCCTACTGTTACTTTGGTAGTAGGATAGTCAAACTCAATTCTCAAATTCTTTCTTTAGTTGTTCAATAATCAGATCTGATTCTCTGATATTGTCGGATAGGTAGTTAATATAAATCTCTAATTCTCTTTTTAGTTGTTAGATAATCAAATCTGATTTTCCAATTCTTACTTTGGTTGTCACACAGTCGGATCTAATTTTCTGAATCTTACTTTGGTCATCTAATTAGCAATAATCATGTCATATCTGATTCCCTAATTTTTACTTGTGCCAAATATTCAGATTCAGATCCAATTCTCAAATTCTTCCTTTAATTGTCGAATAGTAAAGTAAGATCCTCTGATTTTTGCTTTGGTAGTCAAATAGTCAGATCCAATTATCCCAGCCCTTTTGAGGGTTAGGAATGTTAGGATGAAAATGGCAGTTATTTCATTAGACCATCAAATAAATAGGTACAAGACCCCCACAGCCACGAATTCATCTTAATTTTGAGTTCAGTGTATTTTAAACCTACAGAATTGAATTTATGACAACTTGTCCTCCATATTTTGGACTTACCCCTTCCCCCACCACAAATTCTATTTTTTCCATAGAAATATTTTGTAACAGTTGAATCTCAGCATTGAAATCTACTTATCTCAATTTTAAATTCAGCATATTTCAAACCCTTGGAATTGGTATGTATGATGAGGTCTTATCGTTATTTTCACCCTTACCCCCTCTCTTTTTTTACCCAACCTTTTCTCTTTTGGATGCTGAAACCACCCTTAAGAGTCAAAAATTGGTTTTTGAGTTGATTGATCCTGCTTTTGGGCCTTTTAGAAGGAGTAGAATCAAGGCAGAACTTCAACTCAAAAACCAATTTTTCACCCCTAAGGGTGGTTCTAGCATCCAGGCTCACATATGATTTCGAAAATGTTTCAACATCAACTTCGAAATTGATCTCAAATTTGAATTTATCATACTCCAAAACCATGGAATAGAAATTCATGACGATTTGTTACCATATTTCAACATTTGTAAATTCACAAAGACAAAAAAAAGGAGTGTTGGGGGAGGGGGAATTCTAATTTGTGATAAAAAACGATCATGTATATCGATTGTTAGGTTTTCAAAGGTGCTGAATTTGAATCTGGGGTTATTTTTACGTTTCGATGCAACGTATTCGAAGTAGGACTGTAACTTTAAAATTTTTGCACTCGTTCTTCTTAATTTAATCGAATGAAAGTTGAAGTTCAACAAACTCATTCATATGTAATAATATCCTAACAAATGAACCAGTTACTATCACAGATGAAAAAAACACTCATTTTATCGCATCTTCGCATCTATACCCAACTGAAACGAAAAAAAAATCCATTTATAAATCTACGCCACGTATTCGATTATGAAAAACACGACGCAATTTTTTTTAATTTGTGTCTAGCATAAGAAAAAGTCACACTACCCGATGCGAAGTTGTTAAACTTTCAACGTGTAGTAATCACAAACGTCACCAGGTTTATATAAAAATGGTGTGTACGGCATTAAGTTTCATAAACGAAAGACATAAGACCTCTGTGCACATCTACAAAGTTCATAAGTCACATTTATTGTCGAAATACGTCATCTCGTTATAAACCTGACATCGTGTTTCCTTTTTATACGAAACCGTACGCCATTAAGGTTCCTTATTGTGGAAACGAAATTCAATTAAGTTTTTGCTGCTTGGTTTCGAGTGCATGATTCAAAAATTGTATCTACGCGAAGATGCCCTCCGTAATGTAGGTAGTTATTCAGCACGAGGTTTAAATACATAATGAAAGCAAAAAGAAGTAAACAATTTTAAAGAGTAGAGAATACTCGAGAAATACTTTGATCGTAGATAATTAGCCGGAGTAATCGGGATGCTTGAACAAGGATGAAAAGAAAAACACGGCTGTACAATCTAGGTACTCCAGAGGTTTAACATCTTTGAATTTAGAACGAACGAAGGTAAAAAAAAAAAAAGGTACCGAAGGCCTTTTTCGGCTTATGGGAACAATACGTAGTAAACGCAAACAAATGCGCCGGCGACAATCCGTCATATTTTCCAACACGACTTATTACGACGATATTGATTAACTTTTGATACGTTTTCGTGTACGTGTTTACGAAGATGTTGACTTTACCATACCGGCGACGAATGGAGAAAGGCGAAACGTACGGCCTCGTAATTTTCGCAAATATTTAATATTCTTTCGTATCTACGTACGATACACCATTTTCCTCGTTTAACGTCCACCCAGGTATACGTCGGATCGTTGCATTTTTCAGCGACCAAGTTCACAGAATTCGGGAAGGTGAAATAGGAAAACATGGTTTTGCAATTTTCGCAAATATTTATGCGGCCTTTTTCGTTCGTAAGTTTTCATAAAATGTACCAGTTTTTTGGTAAATTTTTCACAATAAATTCCACTCATTCGTCTCATATACTTATCCAGCTACCTACTAGGTATTTTATGGATATTTTTGCAAACCATTCAGATAGTGAAACAGCAAGAGAATGGATTGAAAAAAATTCTGAATTCTGATGAGAATTTATGATGTAGTTTACTTTCAGTAGAAGAGCTCTGAAAAAATGTTTGTCTTCAGCCTAAAGATGAATTGAGTTTGGAGACCTCAAGATGGAATCATTTTCGAAACAAGAGGTTTTTTTGCAATTTTTGAGACCTCAAAATCGAACGAATACATTTCTTTTAGTCTCTTAACATAATTGTTGACAAAACTTGAAAATTTTTTATTGCGGTGCTGCCAGTTGCAAATTTGATTAACGCAATTTTCACAAAATTTAAGTTCTTTATTCAGTGACTTGAATAGTAGACCAAAAAATTTTCTACTCATTAAAATTAATTTGAATTGATTTTTTGAAAATTTTTTGTGCATAGTAGTGCTGTAAACCAGAATTTTATAAAAAATTACAAAATGCAGTTGACAGCATTGCTATGAAAATTTTTTGAAAAATAACCTCAAAAATTATTCTAAGCAAAAAAAAATTTTGGCTTGGTTTTGAAGTGATGAGTGAGCAATTTGAATTTGGTAAAAATAAAAAATTCGTTAAATTTGCAATTTGCAACTTTTCAATCCCCTCGTTGAGAGCAAAAAGTTGAATTCAATTTCTAGGTGAATGGTTTATTAGGTAGAAATAAAAACTCGAATCGCAACTATTTAGGGGGTGACCAAGGTCCCTAGCAGATGGAAAATCCCAAAAATGGCAAAAAACCCGCATTCAGGGATGACATTTTATTTTTGCCAAAAAAAAGTGACTCAAGTGATGTAAATAAAATAAAATTAGTGACCAAAAAAATCACAAAAGTAATCAAATAGGCTCTTTTCAAAAAAAAATTATTGCTTTGAAATATTCCCCAAGTTCTAAATAGGTAAATGATTACGTTTCATAACATTAAGTGATTCAAGTGACTGTGACTTAAGAAGGTGGCAAATATACGAGCATTGCGCGTTTTTTCGAAAATGATCTCACTTTGGGATCCTCTGACTTCATCTACAATTGGGCTGAAAAGCTCAATATTTTTTTAGGAGGTAGCCCACCCAAAGTAAACCATCTCACCAATTTTTAGAATCCAAGATATGGTTTTTTTGATCCACCTCAATTTTTGTTAATTTTTTAATGATTTTTTGTTATATATTGCATATCTATTATCTATATCATTGACAAAAGGTGTCTTCATTTTAGAATAAGTTTCTTTTTAAAAATATTTGATTTTCTTCTAATACTTTCCTTTGGTGATTTTTTTTTTTCAATTTGACAGGTTTTCGAATATCCGGTTTTAATTAAAGAAATTAGACTGACATAGTGAGAAAAACTGAAAAAAGCTCAAAATGTAAAAAGTGTAAAAAATTAAATCTATTTTTCTATTTTTGTTTCAATGAAAAATGTACCAGAAATAAATGAATCAAAAAGGTTGAAAATTCCCAAAATTTGCGAAAAAAAAACAAATAGGATTCTGTAACCTTTCGAATGATTGCTAAAGTACTGATGATAAGAACTGGAAGGAAACAGAGAAGGTAGAAAATTGACAGGTTCGTACGAAAATTATAAAGTTCTGTTTTTTTTGGTTTTGAACCAAAATAATCAAGGTTAGTTTCCTTTTTGAAATCGTAAAAAAAATAATTCAACTCACTTATTCTTAGATTTTTGCTAATTCTTAAGTGGAAAATTAGTAACTCACCTGAAACAAAAAAAAAACAAAACATATTGTCGATTAATCATCTATGTATGTAAATTAGAAATTCTTACAAAGCAAAATTGATCAACAAAGATCTAATTTATATGAATATCAATGGGTTTTCTCCTTCCCCTACTCTCAAAACTGTAAATAAAGAAATTAATGTAGTACATTTTCCACGCAAAGAAGGAAAAATTGGTCAAAATAATAAAAGTATTGCGACATTTTTTAATTTCAAACGTTTCATCAACAGATCGAAATTTGGTACTTTCTGTAATAAATATTTTTCTAAAAGTTTACATAATTTGACATAATTCCCGTCAAACTAGATAGAAAAATTTTACATTTGATTTGAAATCTATCAAAAAGTACTTTTTTTTGCGAAAATCACAATAGATACCTAGGTAAGTATTTCGAAAAATCTTCAGTTCAATATTTCAGGTGCTGAAGTTCATGAAAAATTCAAAATTCAAAATCACCCTATAAGGCTGTAAGATATGAAAATTTGATTTAATCGAGGAAAACTCTGAAATTTTATCATTTATTTTTTTATGATCTCACAAATTGATTGGAAGCGGCTTCAGGTCGTTCTAGAATCTCCAGATAATTTTGAAATTTCCAAGTTTTTAAAAAAACCCATAAAATAGATTCATAATGTACTTCATCATATACTAACATGAATTGTCCAAATTGATGACCTATTTAATCGATTAAAACGTAATTTTCCAATATCCCTGACTGTTGAGCCAAACCCATTTTTTTCCTTCAGAAGACATTTTGGGAAAAAATTGAAAACCCCGCCAATAGCATACCCATCAAGTTACGGTATATCTTCAATTTTCGATTCGTTTGAAAACGGTTTCGAGCCGATCTGAAAGTTCTAGTCAAGAAATCCTTAAAATTACTTTCAATGAATTCAGAAAGTTGAAAATAGGATGTATGCCAAATTTCAGCTTTTCACTTTGATTATATATATTTTTCATGATTCGCGTTTTTGCTGACTCAATGAAGTAATTTTTAATTTTCAAAGGTTGGTCAAAATTCGAGAAATGGACTTAGACTGCTGAAATTTTGGATGAGATTAGGGGTCTTTTTTGATTATATTGTGGGTTGATTTTTATTTCAGCCCAAAATTTTATTGTTGTTTAGGATGCCTGTTTCTTGCCAGTAATGTGAAAATTAAAAAAAATGCTTGAGTGAAAAGGTAGTCAAGGAGGGTTTTTTGTAACACAGGGATCATAAAATTTCTGATGGTTGAAAATCGAAAAAAGCACCATATTCGTAAAAAGATATAATTAATAGAATTGCAGTGACAATAATTGATCATACGTACACAGAATGAATTATTTTTAAACCAATTATTATCATTTACAAAAATTGAAACACTTGAGTTGATGGATCTAAAAATAGTTGAAGGGTCCAAGCCAAGGTGGGTTAAAAAAAATTCGTAAGAAAGCATTTAAAAGCTAATGTTGATCCGTTTTTACGTCACTTTTATAAGTGCAAGAAACATTTATACATTCCGGATTTTTTAAAGTACCCATCAGTATATAGCATTTTGACTCTGATTTTGAAAAATTCTCGGTAAATATGGTCTTCATGCTTTTGAAGATTGACAAAATTCCAGATGGATACATTTGGACTTTAAGGTTGATGTTTTTTGCTTCGGGGTGAACGAACAACACATCGAACCTACCTTTCTCTCGCGAAATCGAAATGTCACCTGAACGTTCAGTTTTTGTTTTACCTTCCAAATTGTACGTTACAGTGAATCTGGCAGTGAATTCGGCTTTTTCGTTGATAACCCAAATGCGACTGTATTCGTAAATGGTTACCCCGTAAATCAGAACGAACGGGTAGGAAAAACCGACCAGACCGAACAATACGATTTTCATTTTGGCTTAGTTTGTTTTACTGGCACAAAGTTGCAACACACGATGACACTGTGATTGATACTACGCGGAGATGGGATTTTATACACCTTTTTTTTTTATTTGCGTGTTCACAATTTGTTATTTGATATGCAATTAAAATTATTCTTGGAAGAAATCGAACATGTGTGAGTCGAGTTCTTTAGAAACATCCATCAAATGAAAATACCTAACCATATAGTCCGGGAGCCCGAATAGGACATGGATTGCACCCCCCCGCCGATCCTCTGAAACATGATTTTTCTTGAAGGGGGCATCCTAGGCAATATTTTAAGCGGTTGTATTCAAAAAAAAAGTTGGCCCTACTAACAAAATGGCGGCCATTTTGATTGACAGATTCGCCCAAAATCGGAATTTTCACGTCTAACTCACTAATTGTGAGACTTACGAAAAAATGTATAATAACAAAAAATGTTCTACATAAAATTTAGAACATTTTTTATCATAACATCGAACCCGTGAAATGGTCGCGTTCGCGAGATACACGCGCGCGAAGTTGCGCGCAGCAAATTTTTCCATGTTCACTTGTTACCTATTCTGACTACAAGTTTACTTTCATCGCGGAAACGTGGTTTAAACTCTCGTTGATTGCAATTTACAAATACCTCTCACATTTTCAAAATACCCACGTGTGCAGTGGTCCACCCAGGGGGCTAGGGAGCTATAAACCCCCTCCCCAGGTTAGGAAAGGGGATTTTTTTAATTACAAAAATGTGGAGAAAAGGGCAATTTTTTGCTCTTTAAACATGATTTTTCTAAAAAAAATTGCCCTCTCTTCGCTCGCGTAGTATTTTAATCATTTTATTTCTTGAATAAACACATAAGTATGCAACTCTCTAATCTGAATCAGTCGTTGATAAAATTCTGCCTTTGAGAATCAATGATTTTCATTGAAAATTAAAATTTCGTGTGGCATATCGATTCTAACTAATTTGAGAGCGTAAAATATAAATATCAACTTACTTTTTGATCCGACTCTCTCCCCGTAATTTTTTGAAATATTCAATTCCGTATGATCACATCAGCCTGGTGGAAGGGGTCAGTTAGAGCACGGAGAGGAGGTCGGATTAAAAAGTAAGTCAATATTCGAATTCTACGCCCTCAAATTAGTTAGAATCGAAATGCCACGCGATGTATATTTTTTTCAATATAGTTTTTCCCAAGAGGCTAGAGGGGCCCTAAAGGGACAAATCCAAAAAATAAGCAAATTTTCGAACTTCGCGCCCTCAAAAACCTAACAAACGACAGGTCCCACGTTATTTTTCAGTTTTTTGAATTTTGCCCCTATCAAGAAGACTAATAGGTGAGTTCAGAGAGGTCGAATGAAAAAACTGAATACATATTCAAAATCAGCGCCTTTGAATTAGTAGTAATAATCGGTGCGTTACTTCAATGTTTCGATTTTTTTTTAATTTCGGTCAAAATTATGGACCCCTGCACCTCCCAGGGGTCTAAAGATCCCATCTTAAATATTTTTTGGTTAAAAAATGGGTAAAAAATACTACTCTCTGTAATTTTTTCGGATTTTTGAATGGTAGTTTCATCTTTTGTTTTTATCGTGAAAGTTGAGCTTTTCCCACCAAAGTTCAACTTTGAGCTTTTCAAAATGTGATTACCATTTTAAAATCTCCTATTAGTTATCTTTCAGACCCCGCAAACAGTTTTTCCTCAAGTACAACCTATCTCGAGATATGCGCCTTCAAAGGGTAATTCGGCTGAAAAACGCAATTGCATAAAAATTTAGAACCCCGCCTCCTCACCCTCTTGAGAGCTAGAAAAAAATGATTGCGGTTTTGTGAATAGATCGGGTAATTCTTAAAAAAAAATTGAGTGAAATCGGAAAACCCGACTTCATTTTTGGTCTGTTTTAGTATGAAATAGTCCTGGAAGATCAGTGGAAAATCATTAATTTTCAATGAAAATCATTGATTCTCCAAGGCAGAATTTTTTCAAAGATTGATTCAGATTTAGAGAGTTGCATACTTATATGTTTATTTAAGAAATAAAATGATTAAAATACTACGCGAGCGAAGAGAGGACAATTTTTTTTAGAAAAATCATGTTTAAAGAGCAAAAAATTGCCCTTTTCTCCACATTTTTGTAATTAAAAAAAATCCCCTTTCCTAACCTGGGGAGGGGGTTTATAGCTCCCTAGCCCCCTGGGTGGACCACTGCACACGTGGGTATTTTGAAAATGTGAGAAGTATTTGTAAATTGCAATCAACGAGGGTTTAAACCACGTTTCTGCGATGAAAGTAAACTTGTAGTCAGAATAGGTAACAAGTGAACATGGAAAAATTTGCTGCGCGCAACTTCGCGCGCGTGTATCTCGCGAACGCGACCATTTCACGGGTTCGATGTTATGATAAAAAATGTTCTAAATTTTATGTAGAACATTTTTTGTTATTATACATTTTTTCGTAAGTCTCACATTTATTGAGTTAGACGTGAAAATTCCGATTTTGGGCGAATCTGTCAATCAAAATGGCCGCCATTTTGTTAGTAGGGCCAACTTTTTTTTTGAATACAACCGCTTAAAATATTGCCTAGGATGCCCCCTTCAAGAAAAATCATGTTTCAGAGGATCGGCGGGGGGGTGCAATCCATGTCCTATTCGGGCTCCCGGACTAATAAGAGTGATATTGAAAGCTCTGCGTTTTATCACGTAAAGTTGCTTATCGATTCGACAAAGTCCCATAATGCAGTTTCAGGGTGTCTACATATTTCAGAAATTATTTTCTCTTTCTTTTCCATGTTTTCCAGACCAATTTTTCGAACCTTTCCTGACTTTTTAGTATTTTTTGCGATTTTTTTTCTGAGGGAACTCAAAACTCGATTTTTAAATTTTGGGTTCCTAATTTCGACCACCAGCTGATTTCGCTCGCATAGAGCGGAATCTACCCGAAAATAATTTTTTCATATTCTTCTTTCACAGATAAACAAAATGAGACCAAAACGACAACCCTACAGCCAAAACTCGTGGAGAAAATCAGAAAAAACAAAATCGCATTAAAAAAACAGATCACATAAGATAGTATAGCTGGTCGAGATTAGGGCACCCCAAAGAATTTGAACTTCGGTGAAAATTTTTGTTGTGTATCTCCAGTTGTTTTCAAAAACGATGATTTTATCGAAATCTGACACCATGCCCCATCACATTTCACAATTATATCGTAGAATTTATTTAAAAAAGTATTCATAATTTGAGATCAAAGAATACGTAAAAAAAAATTTTCACCTATACCATTTCGTTTTTTTCAATTTTCTTCATTAATTTTGCCTGTAGGGTTGTGATTTTGGTCTCAAATTGTTCATCTATGAAAAACGAGCAGAAAAAAAATGTTTCGTGTAGATTACGTCCATAACGGCCGAAATCGGCCGGTGATCGAAATGAGGAAGCGGTCAAAGTTAGGGCACTTTACCCTTATCTAAGATTTTTACTGAAATTGATGAGGTCGTTCATTTTCAATGGACAAATTTCCCCAAAAAATTTGAACCCTCCAGCCTAAAAGGGAACGGATTTAGAAGCGTAAGGTCTTTTTTTGACAAAAAAAAAAGTTTTTTATAAATAAGCGCTATTTAATTGTAATGGTGTAGGGAAAAGGAAGGGAGGATTAATAAAGTGTAATTCATCGATACTCAACAGCTCAATTCCATTCCACTTTCAAGATAGAAACTATTCATTAAAAAGTTATATAGGTAATACAAAAATCGTATTTTTTAATTTTCTGAAAAAACAATAACAAATGACTCTTCACCACATATTCCTGTAGTTTAGTATCTCCATTTATGAAGTTTGTCGAATCGCTAAACAACTCTACGTGATGAAACACAAATCGTTCAGTGTTACCTACTCTTACAATAAGATATTTTCATTCGAGAAATACTTCTGAGAAACTCGCGTTCCGCATGTTCGATTTCATTCCAGAATAATTGTAATTGCACATTGAATGAAAAATTGTAATATCGATATGATCACGCGCGCATATATGCAGTAAAATTTGTATAAAATCACGTCCAGGTGCAGCACACATCGCAGAGTAATCTTGTTTTTCAAATTTATAAGAAGTGTGTTAAATTTTGTAAAACGAAGTCAAAATGAAAGCTGTATTGTTCGGTCTGTTTGCTTTGGTATTGGTGATGTCTGCTTACGCTAATTATGGTTTAATTTGGGTTGGGAACATTGGTGACAAATATGCTGTCAAATTTACCCTGGCGTACAATTTGAATGGTGAAATGAAATCCGCAACCTCGAAAGAGTTTTCAAAAGGCTCTATAGAAAAGTTTATTATTCCTGATGGAGCTACCAACATTAACTTGAAAATCATAGCAATTCCACCTCCTCAATCATCGAACAAGGAGTTGAAGATCATACTTGAAAAGAATTTCCCAAGTCCAGTTACAGAAATCTACGGGACTCTGGGTACTTATGAAAATCCAAAAATCGAGAATCCAACAATTTCGTCTCCGAAAAAGTTCTAAATAATTATGCAGGTAAGTATTAGGTATGTTTTATTTGTGGTTTTTTCCATAGTTGAATATGTATATCCATATACTATGTACTTACCTACCTCAAATATTGTTTTTGAATAAATCATGAAAATATAAATATTTCGTTAAAGTATTTTTTTTATACCAGTCAAGGTCTCCTCAAAAGCTATTTGATAAATTACAAAGGGAACAGTATGTAATAAAAAAATTAAACAAAAAGTAAGTATACAAGTGAAAAAATGAAAAAAATATTATGTATTGAATTATAAACGTAACTTGAATCTAGAAATTTTTCGTAGTACGTTTTTATCAAATTTTACACGTAGGAGTAATTCTCTCACGAAACTTCTATTTGGCTACCGACTGAACATCCCAGGTAAGTATAAATTTATTTTTTATTCATTTTAAGTTTTCAAAACTTGGTTTGATTACTTCTGCGGAAATTTTTAAGAATGCAAGGAAAATTGATATTTTTGGTGTTCGAGAATTCATCAAAAATTAAAAACATGCATAATTGCATACGGTTAACTATAAAAAAGTAAAAAATTGAGAATCATCAAATTCCTTTGAATCGCTGACAATTCAACTAGGAAAGTATTAGTTCACGGCCATTTCACCAGTGCATGAGGTAAGTTTACTAAATTTCAATATCAAGATATACTACATTTTTGAAAAATCGATTCGACTTTTTGAAAATGTTGGAAGCTCAACAGCGAGCAAAAGACAACGAAAAATTAAAGATATCCACATTTTTTCTCTTGGTACCTACTCTCTTAATTTGAATCAGTCAAAT